>JAMQGT020004694.1:0-80890 GCA_024447675.2 Pterophyllum scalare | reverse complement strand
CCATCGTGTGGTCACTGGCAACTCTGACAAAGCTCACGCAACAGGGCAACCAACGAGAGAGGATGATTGCTGTCCACTGGCCAAGCTAACTTTGGGCATTCAGCTCACTGGACAAGTGGGCCTGTAATTTTATCAGCAAAGGACTTCCCGATGTATGTTAAGTAAACCACAGCCACACAGAACATAAAGAAATCACAATCACAGCTAAATAAATACGGCTTCTTACATCAAAGGGGATCACTCATCTGCGGTTACTCATTACAACCGCGAAAGTTCTGCTGATTTACAGATGCACGACTCCTTCAGTTTCACTGCTATCGAATATTTGAAACATCATGAGTTAGCTTAGCTAATAAGCATTCAACTGGTTGCATGTTAGAATGGTCTGTTTGCAGATCTGACTAGCACAAGAGCTAAATTAGACTTAAAATAGTACCGGGGGACATTAAGGCAGGGGTTCCCAAATGGTGTCACAGTATGGTGGGTAGATGGCACACTAGTGCCCTATGAGGCAAGTTCTGGTGTGCCGTGAGACTGTGTTACAACCACATATTATCATTATATTCCACTAAAAATAATCTTGGAAAAAAAAAAACTTCTGTCAAAGGGAACCAGAGTCCATTCTCACAGTTGCAGGATGGTGGGAATTATGAGTGTGACACATCAAAGGTTCGGATTAACAGCAAGGGTGGAAACAACACTTTATTGAGTAAAGCAAACCACACACTAACTACCAGTACAACCCACCAGCTGGAGAAATGGGAGGAAGAATTTCCTGTAGAGGGTATCTTAAACCCGACTTTTTTATAAAAGCGTCACCTGGACGGGGCTGAGATCAGAACCAAAGGCAGCAAGAACGTTGGATTCTGTGAGCTCATCTGGGAATGCTATGGATGTATGCTAGATGAAACCTCACACAGCAGCGGCAACAACTACTGTAGGTCCAGATGCAACAAACTGGTTAGTGAATGTGTCTTCCTCTTACAATATAATAAATCAAACAACTAATGATATATCAGATGTCCCAGAGCATGAATGTATTTGTATTGAAATTTTGGCACCTCTTATTATGTGTTGGGGCACAAAAAAATAAAAAAACCACTACAGGTAAAGTTTGCTAAGTTGTGAATTTGTCAGCAATAAAGTAACAAACGAGCAATCACCTTCTGTGATCACGTTTAACAGTGTCTTGTGAAAATTTGTGAATAGCGTACTCAAATAAACCAGTCTGCCTTTGATCTACCACTCTGACTTCTATCCCTGAGAACCAATCCATATAAATTTTATTTTTGGAGTTCCAGACTCCAAAAATAAAATCCAAACTGGAAGTTTGTCCTTCCAGCAGAACTCTTGCCAGGATATTGTGTTGGTAGGCGTAGTGATAGTTATCTCCAGGCCAGAATCCATCTCTCATTTCTGTTTTACATGGATGGTGAATAAAAGACTAAAAGTCTTTGTTGTTAGATGCAGCTGCTCCTTTATTAGAGCGTAAATCTTTTCAGATATTTGTACAAACCCTAAGGGCTACCTTGGTTCATTGGTGAAATTTATCAAGATGAGCACCCTGCTGTTGATAACTTCATAATATAAACTGTCCTAGTTATTATAAAATTGCATTAAAAACGCATTTTGCTAAACAGCCTAGGCTGCACCATTACCAGTAAGTGGGCAGAAATGAAATATTCCTCAATGTATGGGAGGGAAAACCTTCTCTCATTAGTGCGGTCCTGTATTTAATCCAGTGTTCCACACAAAGACTTATCTCATCCTATCCAGTAATCTCTTAAGAGGGAACTGCAACAGAAGGGGGCAGCAGAGTCTTTTTTATACTTGAGTCCAATGCCGTTTAATAGCAATATGCTGTATTTCCCCTGGCATGGTCTGCTTCAGTAGTAGCAGGATCATGCACAGGTCAGGGGAGTCCTGTCTGAAGTCAAATCTACTTCAAGAATTTGCATTTTGTGCTCAATTTACACTCTGAGCAAGAGCTAAACAAATTAAAAAGAGACATCAGTTTGGGTTCGCTCTTTGGGTTCTCACAATGAGAAAAATAACATCCAGAAATAGGATTGACTTACATATTTACCATCACCAATGAAAAGCCCATTAATCTTGAGTTACTCTCTTTCTGCCTGAGTGACAGTTTTTACAACATGGGCATACTTTACCTTTGAATCTAGTGTGATGGGTATCAATTCATTTCAATTCCAGATGTCCAGGATCTAATGCAAACAAATGAACTGAATGCTGTTTCTGGATCCAGAATGTATGCCTGTGTATGGATATAACTACCCATTCCCTTATTTTTGATCTGTTTAGAGATTTGAGTTAGTAGTAGTTAAAGTGAGAAGGTTTTGGTCAGGAGCTGACTTTGTTCTTCCGGTCTTTGGTGGCCGTTGGTGCAGATGTGAGCTAGACAGACTTTAAGAGGAGCTTAAGGCTACAAAAGTGCTATACAAATGCCAATCCATTTCTAGGTTTATGAATGGATGGTAATATCAATTAAGTTAAGCTTGTTGGATGGTCCATTTTTGTACTGTTACATTAAGTTAGAAAATTGCCACCAGAAGTTCAAAATTGTTTTTCATAAGGTACAAATCACAAAAATAAAAAGTACCCTCTGTCAAAGGTACTTAAGAGGATGGCACGCCAGTAAAAAGCCAACGTGCCTCTAAAGGTACAATGCGGTAGCAAGATACATTATTTTCTGAGAGTCAACTAAACCTTTTTGAAATGTAGGCAAACATGATAAACCTAGTAATGTAGGCTTAGAGTAAATAAGATGTGAATGTGGCTAACTATGGTACTTAACAGCTATGATGGTCTGCTAATATTTGGTGCATTAGTTATTGGATAGCAGACAGTCATTTATTTAAAGTCTGGCAGAGGTGACTGAAGCATTAACATCCAGTATACAGACCTGCTGAACAACTACAAAATTTAAGAGCTTTTTCTTTTTTTTGACTCTTCAGGTGACGAGTGACCACAAAGACTGTTCAAAGTAATTTAGCAATAAAGGTTTGGTTTGACATTTAGTTGACCTTTTACTTAAACTAAGGTAAATAAAGTAGACAGAGAGATATAATTTGATGAATGTTCAGGTATGCTTCAAGTTACTTAGAATACCTTTTAGTGTAAACTGTTTTCTTGCAATGCCTTGGCCAGTGTGGGAGTCCTGCTGGAGAAACTTTGGAGTGGCACGCAAATTTCTGGAATTAAAGTTACACGGAATCTTAAACGCGTCATGATGAAAGCCTTTTTAATGTTTTCCACTGAACCTTAAGGGCTTGAAGGGCCTGACGTGCCAACAATATGAAAATAAGTGCTGAGTGCCAAAGATACTTTTGGTTTCCTCTGATGAGCTGATGGAGATATTTCAAAGACTAACAGTAGGCTTTTACCTAACCTGCACAGGGGGAGAGAGCAGCTGCTGAGAAGATTTCTGGAGTTTTCTCTTCACTTCAAAGAACTCCCTACTTGACGAATCCCCTTGCCTTTTCTGACTAAATGGCCATGGACAAAAATAAATCTATTTAATTGTTCTGTCTCTAAGTAAATACTTTACCAGTAATTGCACCAGATGTTTCATTAACATCACAGCTTGTATGTAAATCTCTGAATAACCTTCATAATCTAAGACAGTCATGTATAACACAAAGTTGCTTAGCCTAATGGCAGGTTTAATTTGAGATTTCCAGCTCTGACCTTTATTCTTCATCAGCTCTCCCATGCTCGTTCTTCCTTGCTGAAAACTGTTTAAATGAGCAGACCCCACACTTTGCACAGATGGGGTTAATTTTGAGGCCAGGGCTCATGTTGAGGTTAATTAGTATTTACATTCCCTTCCAGGCAGAAAATATCTTTATGATCACAAGAAACACACAGACCCAGGAACAATATTAAAACAGCAAGGATTGGCTATCCACCTTAGTCCCCTATGGGTAATTAAAAGGTCATCTGGTTTGTGTATTATCTTCAACTTCGTTCAAATCATTGTAAAAGAAACAGACATAAAAAAAAAGAAAGAAAGAAAAAAAAAAACAGCAGCAGCAGCCAATCCCACACCTTACTTACACAACTATTCTGAGTAGTGTGCTGTCATGCACAGCAGCCAAGCTCTTTATCACAACATTATATAACACAGGTATGAATTCTAGAGCACACTGTGCTGTCAAGCAGCAATATATCATATATTTTTATCTCCTACCAATAGTTTGTATCATGCTTTAATTCACATGGCCCTGCCCCACTCACTCCAGTTCTTTCTGAAAACCATTTGTCCCTTTCTCTTTTCCATGTATGTTTGGGTGGTCATTTTTCTGGTAAAACATAGCTCTATATAGTGTGACAGGTGTTCAGTTTAATTCGCTTTTATTTATATACAACCAAATCACAGCAAGCAGTCACCTCAAGGTGCTTTATATTGTAAGGTAAAGACCCTACAATAATTACAGAGAAAACCATCCATCCATTTTCTTCTGCTTGTCTGGGGCCAGGTCGCGGGGGCAGACCAGACCTCCCTCCCCCCAGCCACCTCTTCCAGCTCCTCCGGGAGGGACCCCAAGGCATTCCCAGGCCAGCTGAGAGATATAATCTCTCCAGCGTGTCCTGTGTCTGCCCCAGGGCCTCCTTCCGGTAGGACATGCCTGGAACACCTCACCCAAGAGGCGCTCAGGAGGCATACTAGTCAGATGCCCAAACCACGTCAACTGGCTCTACTTTGAGCCCCTCCCAAATGGCTGCACTTCTCAACCTATCTCTAAGGGAAAGGCCAGCCACCCTTCGGAGGAAGCTAATTTCTGTCGCTTGTATCCATGATTTTGTTCTTTCAGTCACTACCCAAAGCCCATGACCATGGGTGAGGGTAGGGACAGCTTCGCTTTCACGCTCAGCTCCCACTTCACCACTACAAATGGGTGCAGCGTCTGCATCACTGCAGATGCAGCCCTAATCCGTCTGTCAATCTCCCGCTCGCTTCTCCCGTCACTCGTGAACAAGGCAGAGACAAAGAAAACCCAGCAACCAAAACACCCCCCCCCATGAGCAAGCACTTGGCGACAGTGGGAAAGAAAAACTCCCTTTTAACAGCAAGAAGCCTCTGGGAGGGAGGGGCATCTGCCATAGGCAGTTGGGGGGTGAGGAGAGGGAGACAGGACAAAAGACATGCTGTGGAAGAGAGCCAGACATTAATAATAACTAATAATGGTATTATGGGATATGTGCCATTGCACCTGGTAAGCATGCAGTCAGCACCTGGCCAAAAAAAACTTAACACTTCATTAATTGTACTTTATCACTGGTATTAAAGCCACTGTAGAGCATTTCATGATGTGATGAAGGGGATGAGCTCTGCAACCATCTACCAAATGGCTTCAACAGATGGATTCTGTCCTCTGGGCCTAAATGCCTCATTTGAAGTCACGCGTAAGTCGACGCATTTAACTTGCTGTTACATACTCTTACCAGAGTCTTCATTCTTATAATCTTGGTCTTTGTTTGTGATGCAACTCTTTTATGGGACTGAAAGGTAGAGAAAACATTACAGAACAGTAATGGCAGTTGTGCAGGGGCTGAGGAGATGTCTATACTGGTTTTAAGAAAGAGTGGAAACAGGGGTAAGGTAAGAGAGAGAGGGGAGCAGTGGCATCTGGATGAGAGCATATGCAGCACATGTGGTCCGGTATAATTTACAGTGTTGCCCAGAGAAGTGGGATATAAGCAACCGTTTTGCCTAGCAACATTCACGGGAAGGTGGAAGGGGAAAATGAAGTGCTGGCAGGTAGGACGAATATTTTAATACCATGAGACATCAACAGTTTATGTGTTCCATCGCTAGTTCCAGCCTTTTCTGAACCAAGCAGGTGAACGCCAAATAAAAACTCTGTTTTTATGAATTTAGGTGATTTAGTGGCACTGCTACAATATTAGTGAACTGAAATGAATGCTATATTGCACATTAAGCCAACTTTCAATTAGGATGCAAACTACAGGCCGCACATGTTAAACCAGCCCACATGTCTTGCTGCAGTCACGCTACAGTGCCCTTAGACACACCTAACAGAATAATGTTGATTATGCCAGCACAAAAACACATACTGACCATTCTGAAAGGTAGCACACAATGGAAGACCATAAGAATTATCAACTAATATTTGGTTCTACATAATTTAAATGTCCCCTTTATCAGTAACTACCTGTTGATCAGTTCCATACCCTTGACACTATACAAACTACACCTGTCTCTCTCTTACAAGTTTTCAATGTACACAGATTATGTGAAGTGAAGATAACACAAAACTACTTGACCAAAAAAAACAAAAAACAGACTACTTATGGCTGCAGTCACTCTCAGACAGATTGGCGAAGGTTTGCAAAGAACTGCAGACAGATTACCAACAAGTTACAAAGAGTCTGCGTCACTCTGCACCAATGAGCACAACTCTTCTGGGATGCGTCTCTCGCAACAGGGAAGTCGACTCAACTGTTAGCCAACTGGTTGTATTGTGGTTATTTTCAGATATAAAAGCGAGGTTACTGATGCCATTTGGCAGCATTGCTGTCCTGCAGCAATGACATCACTATTTGCGGAAGAATTTCTGTTTGAAATCTATGCAGTCCGGGCTGGACTCTGAATACTAGTAGTTAATATAACTTTCTGTTTAACATCAATTTCTGTGTATCTAGATGGCAACAGATTTGCAGCAGATGACAAAAGACTGTCAATTTATCAGATATTTTCCATATTATGAAAAAGAGATTGCGTGTAATCACCAACTTGACCCCACTCAACCGCTGACAGAGACAGAGACTGACTCACTTCATCTTATCACCGTTTTGTCGTTATCCTGACACACCACAGTCATTTTGAAGACAGCGACTGACCTGGTCCCTGTCTTCAAAGCAACAATTCAAAGCTACTTGTAGGCTGTCACTTCTGCATAGATAGTGTGAATCTGCCATCAACAGTTTTATTCAATTCAGTGCTGATTCATGACATACTTGTGTAAATGGGTATCTTTTTACCAAGCGCATGACCTGACTGTATTAAAAATTGTGCAACACAGAAGATCTGCAACACAGGGACCTTATTTGTCTTGCTGATTCAGTTTCAGTTTGACAGTATTTGTACTAAATATAGCGAGCCCAGATTCTTTTTAATACACTTTGGGTCCTCTTCTACATTTTTCCCTTTGGTTTGTTTTTGCCGTCTGTGGTTGAACAACACTTAAGAGCATTTTTTATTTTGATACCAGAAACAATGCTTTGCATTTTTATTGTATTAAATTCTCATGCCACTGGTAAATAAAAGTACAGTGAAATGCTAAAGGTATCCAACTAAATACTTCTTACCCCTTTCTTTGCAAAAATACATGAATTCACTGGAAAATTGTTTTTGATCCATTTCACATTATGTAGACTGTTTTTAAACTAAGCTTTGAGTCAGCCTAAATAATTAATCTAAATCTAACATAAGCCAGTGATTAATTTATTTTCCTTTTTCAGATAATCCATTAGCCTTGGCAGGCAATCCGCCGTATGGTGATGCCAGGACCCCTGGAAAAACAAGCTTCTTTGGCCAGATTTGAAAGGGATTCTTGTAAAGTGTGAGAACATCAGTTTCTGCCTGTGATTTGTCATCATGAATATGAATATGGCTCTAGAATCTGGAGCAGTGATGACAACAGGGATACAGTGTGTTTTGCTTCATGTTTAGTATTACTGGCAAGGTCTGTCTGAGACAGTAAATTTAAAGTGGTTATGGCCAGAAAAGGTGTAAAGGTTGCTTTGAGGATTAATTAGTCTATATCTCAGCACTAACAGAAACAAAATGAGATCCTTCTCGTGTTCACACTTTGATAGCATACATAAATACTTATCAGCCATGCCAGGGTAGAATTACACTGACACTGACACCAAAGACATCCATGTGTCACAAGATGTCCCAAATGTATGGTACGAAAGGTCTGTGCACTCAGGTTCATCAACATATCTTTCAGTTTTGACTGCTTTCTTCTTACTCCATTAAAACCATCACTTCTATGATACATAGAAGGATAAGAATCCTACACAGCCATTCGGCTGCTGGAAACAGTTTTCTAGTCTTTGGCGAAACACTACAGTATTAGTCACAACTACAGTATATACTTACTCAGGCTATACTCTCAAATGACCTGGGTCAGTCTGATATCTGGATGGTACAATGTTTTCCACCTGCACTGGTTTTGGGCAGATGAGTGGATTGGAGGAAAAAGAAAACAGTAACTCCACATGTCTCAGAACTGCTTGGCTGCTTTTACTCTTACCTCACAAGACTGGATGCAATGGATGTGTTGAGGGTCAGGGTACCACTTCATCATCCCTGTGCAGACTATGCTCTGGGGAAAAAAAGTGCAAAAGGACACTGGTGAAGCAATGCAGCCACAGGAAATGGATAGCCAGTGTCTGCCATAGAAAACAATATAACGCTTAGGTGCGAAAACATTTTTATAGCAGTTTTTGTGAGATTAAGTTGATCTAATAAGAAAGCACCTCAGTGAGTTTCTGATATACAATGTGAATTTCCAACCACCATTTTGTTGAAAATGGAATTTCTAAGTTGCACGTAATTTGGAGACACAGAGGACGCACAAGGCCAAGGTAAAAAATTACCAATGTTAGCTTTGAAAGCAGCAAAAGTTCAGAAGAGACGTCCTCCTAGTCCTCCTAACGGGAGCATTTATTCAATGGCGTTCTGTGAGGGCAAACAGTCTTTGTCTAGTAAAGTCTAAAAATCAACATCAATTAAACTGTACCAAAGTGAAAGCAGTCTCTCTCCATTCACCTTAAACAGCGATCTGTCACACAGCTTCTGGCGTCTCTGCGCCATCTTTTAAATTACTGCCTCCTTGTGGCAGCAGTTGGCTATATTGAAGCAGAGTTGACTCTGCTTGCCTACGATGCCACTGAAATTTATAGAGCTGGTTGATTCCATGGGTGTATCCATGTCCCCTTAACAATGTCAAGCTGCAAGATCTTTTGTCTGTGCATATGCTTTGTCAAAAAACCTGTTGCCTTTGATGGGATTCTGATGAGAGACCAGCATGCTAGACAATCTGCTGCTAGCTCTGCTTTCACTGCTCTGAGGTCAGTTACCATCTTCATATTGTGTGGAAACAGAGATGGCTTTACCAAGCAAACAAGCACCTTGTAATTTATTATTTTAACAGATAAGATTTGGCTTACTGACCACCTCGGTCAATGTGTAATATGGATGAGATATAGTGTGAAAATAATCTGAAGAGATCCTTTAGTTACCAAAGAAAGGCTTCATGATGGAAAGCAGACGTCTACTCCAGCCCAATACAGTTTAATAAAACAAGCAAGTTGAACAGGTGCAGAACTCCAACAGCACTTTCACATTAGCATCTCTGAGAAAGCCCTTGGTTGACCAAATGTGCAGCTTGCCCAGCTATTTTGCTAATACACCACCTTCATATTTCGTTAATATAGTAACAGATTGGGTGACATATTAGCTCTGACTGTTACTGGCGTTACTATGCTGAGAACTGCCCTTTAGCTTAAAGATACTCTTACACTTAGAACCTGTAACTCATCGTCTGTAAAAATGACCAGATGCCAAAGCTACTATTAGATTATTTTGACAAAAAGATAGGATACTGTCTTGGGGTTATAAAGGCCTTCTGACAAGAATCAATCTCCACAAAGCAACATAAAAAAGCAGGAATTCTGCTCATTGTTATTATTTTAGTCTTGTGTGCAAAATTGTCTGCTTGACCTATGGGTGACTTAAAGATAACACAAGAAAATATCACAGTGTGTAAAGCGTGTCCCCTGTGTGCTTACAATGGAATTACATTCCTAATACTGCAGGCAGATTACAGTTACTGTTTTCCCAGTAAGGCAGTTGCCCTCTCTTGCCTTGAATCGTTGTATAAAAATGAATAAAACTACATCTTGCATTCATTCTGACTGGAAGCCATAGATATCCTGTTTTCACAGACATGTGTAGTACATTATGAATATTTGTTGTCTTTTTGATGTGTTTGTCATGCAAGAAAAATAATGGTTTTTTTACAAGTTAAGTAGATGCAAAGCTCAAAATTTTGCGGTGAATTTTGGGCGAGGCTGTGGTCTTCTGCCATTTTTTGACCCTAAGAATTTACAAGGTGGTTAGCAGACAGCAGACTGACTAACAAATACGGACAGAGAAAGTGGATCCTCCCCTGTGACTTTCTGTGCAGCCTGACCCAGCAATGGAGACCTGATTCTGAAGTATTTAAGATAACACAATCCCTCGAAATCACAAGGCAGTGTCAGAGATATGGCGTAAGAAACCAGACCTCAATCCAACTATTTGACCTTGGCGAGGGCGGAATAACTGACTGGTGGGCTGACTGACCACCCAAAAGTAAGACGAAATTGGAGCGGTGTTTGCAACAGCATTAACGTAGAAGCGACTCCTAAGATTGAGTAACATGACCCACCTTTGAAGCAAAACAACACTGTAACTCAGACCCATGAGCTGACATTCCAACAAGTTTTTTTTTTTCTTAATGGTGACTTGTATATATTGTGTATACACTATGAGAAATGTGTGTAACTCCTAAAAGGCTTGACGTCAACTGGAACCTTTACTCTTACTATCTGCCTGTGGTTTCCAGTAATGCAACAAGACCTGAATGATAAAAAATGATAACTGACACAGTCGCATACACACGCACTGGATTTTGCAGTGTGATTAGCTGATGCTGCTGGGAATAAAAATGTTTTCTAAAAAACTCTTAAAGATACTATCTTGCCAATGATTCAATCAGATACCTGATATGAAACACATTAGCTCATACTAGGATGAATTTGGAAAATGTCAGCTGCAGTTTGACAGAGAGATTAATTTTTAGACACTCAGTTACAGTTCTGTTGAAAATTAAATGATAATTCTGTGTTTTCTTTACTAACTAAATATGCTGCAGAATATTACTTTTTAGGAAATGTTATAGTCTCAATTTCAGACTTAAAATGAATACTTACACTTCACAAGGATTCATCTAAAATGTGATGACAATTTTATGGAGACTGAGGATTTGACACCTGAATGTAAAAACAAGACCCATCACATGGGGATATATTCTCCTTACATTATATTTTTAAAAATATAAAAAACATTCATAAGTCAGTGTAATGTTGAAGCCCCATTTCATAACAGAACAACCTTCAGCAGGCATCTTATTACCTTCTGCAAAACTATTTTTCCCTAATTTGGAGGCCTTGACTTAAACATTTATCCAAACACTTTTAGTCATCCCTGGGTTAGTAAAGCTATAACACATATTCCAGCAAACATATGTTTTCAACATAAACAATATTCATTAAACCAATCATAATCAATATTCTGTGATTATCTTTAACATCTCTACAAATACTTTTTGGTAACCACATCCTAGATCAGACACAACGAATGTCCACCGTAAACAAATTAGAGAAAGTGCTGCACTCTTGCACAAGCGTGTACACTACATACTGTCCTTCTGTTTATGTAAACTATAACAATAAGCCAGATATAATGCAAACTTAAGGTATTAAGATCATATTATACTTGTGTGTATGTGTGTGTATGTGTGTGTTTGTGTGTAGAGGAATATTACAACAACTACTATCAATGCATTATGTATAACAACCATGCAACCATGTTGTTTACATTTAAGCAGTATTGCTGAGCAGTAGGTATGGCTTTAATATTGCTCAAGGATGAGTCTGTACTATTTATGACCATAAGTCATCCCTACCAACATGTTAGACAATGCTCAGCCAATCAAAAGCTGGCATCACAGGCTAATCAATATGGCTGCAGCCTAGAAGTGATGTTACTATAAATGAACTGGCTCTTTACCGAGAAATTTGGGATTCCCCAGTTTCTCTTATGGAGCTGCTACCAGCTGTTCAGTGACCGAGGTCAGCTGCTAGATATGGGGAATCCCTACAGATCAATAAAATATATCTCACTTATTATTATTTTTTGCCTTACATTGTTCAGAGGCATAATCATGGTTTAGTTTTGTTACCAGCTAATATTTGCATTTTGTCAGACTGCCACAATTAATAATATCAATAATATTAATAACTAGCTATTAGCAGCTTGTGTTTGAATAGTACCTGTAAACACAACATGTGTAACATTAACCATGAAAAATATTTTTTGACAATATCACCATCCCTCTTTGATGCTTGACACACTCCTGCACTACTCACATACTGAGGTTTGCACTAATGCAAACCTGTGAAACGCAGTGGCACATTCAGCAGGGGTTGGCCAGGTGTGTGATTTTAAGTACTCAGGTAGGAGTCAGAGACATTAATATTAACTTTGGAGCTAACAAGTGAGAAAGAGAAGAAATGTGATTTCTGCTGCAAAGAATATGGCAGCAATGGCTCAACGTTTTATTTGCCTTGGCTTCAGACTGTGAACAATCTTAGTTTTGCGCTTATCGGTAAAGGTGAATCAGTCTGCAGCAGTAGCTCAGTTTACTTCATGCTTTTGTTCAGAGCACCAGATGTTTGGACAAGCTATTCGTCCTGATGGGTGTTTTTGTGTAAAAATCTCTGCGCTGTTTGTCAATGTATCAGCTTTCATGGCGCTCTGGACTAGTCGCATGGCAGCAAGTGAGCAAAACAACAACTGTTTTACAACACCTGCCAAGTGCTTCCAAATGGTAGCAAAACCACAATCTCTTCCTCAGATATCTCATTTTTCACTACATCCTGGCCCTTCACTTATACAAAACAAATTAGCCTCTCTATGATCACAGCTAAACGTTAATCACTGAACCTTGAAAATATGGATATTGTATGTGCAGTTCAGTTCAAATGTGGGTCAAAACAGCATTTTTAAGTGACAATAGTTATGTTGTAGAAAATATTGTTGTGACACCCCTCCCACTGTCTCCTAGGAACTCCCGGCCAGCTCACCTGGGCCTTCCAGGCTACAAAGGCTGTCTCAGAAGAACTACCCGTTTTCTCTTCCACTCCACCGAGCCTCAACCCTGTGTGATGTTTGTGTTTAGTTTATTTTCAATAAATTATCTTATTTGAGCACACCCATTGTGTGGACTCCCTCTTGAGCCAGTCTGTAAGAACATGGTGCCAAAATATCTGATAAAAAAAAATATAATGATAAACATATCTCAAAAATGATGGCAAGGAAATTTTCAATCCAAGGTTCTGCGTTTTAAGTTTTACTGGGGCAAATTTAAACCTACTGGTGAAAATATAAACATAGTTTTGCTAAGTTTGGAAAAACTCAAAACAGTCACTCAAGATTTGTAATCTAGGATCTCACTTGAGCTCTAGTGGTTGTCTAAGAGGCAGCAGGTACATCTGTGAATGTAGAAACCTACTGGTTTGGTTTGGAAAATGATGGCATGCAAAGTAAAGTCCATAAAACTTCAGTATGGCCCTTTAAAGGGGACTGACAGAAGTTCAGTCGCTCTTACTGTTTTCAAGTCAACAAGCCATCATTCACCACAGCATTTCAGTACAGAGAGGAAAAGGCCAGAAGATTTGTTGTTCAAGGATGTGTCTCCGCTGTTTGTGTATATGTGGCAACATTACTTGAGTAACTGTAATAAAAAACATTCCCCTCGGTTGGCTGTACTTTTCAGTTTGTGGAGCGTGCCTGTGTTCTTAGTTTTCATTCGGTTCTGCCAATTAAATAAAGGTTAATGGTTTAAAAAATGAATTATGCTTAACTTACAGCACAATAAATCATCTTAATAAGCAAGAGCAAAGCTGAGAATTCACTTCACACCATGCAAGCCCCTGGATCCTGAGCTTTACTCTGCTTCCTAGATATCTTACCTGGACTTTTTGGGGAACCATCCAGTGCTTCAAAGACTCCACTGTAGTACCATTGGGTAGAACCACTGGGTCATGTAGATCCATGTCCAGAGCCATAATACATGTTGGGTAGCATTCAGCACCTACAAGGGGGAAAAAACTCCACAAATCAAAGAAAACTCAAAAGACCAACAGGCAGCTGTTTATGGTTTGATTTTGTTTTACACAAAGCACAGATTACAATCAGGACAACACTTTAAGGTCAAACTCACCAACACCCATCCCATGGTCACAGCTGTACTCCACAGAGTTCAGATCTGGAGGAGCAGAACAAGATCCCTGGAGGTTGGGACACATGGTGAATTCTGCTGTCCACTCGCCATCCTTAGTGCAGCGAATTTCCATCTGGAAACAAATACTGATATTAAAATTCACTCTGCACAGCCTACACTTTCCCCACAACTCAAAGGAATCTGAGCAGTTATATTTATATATATATATATATTACTGCTCAGATTCCTATATATATTATTTTTTCCTGTTCTGTGGAGCACTGTGTGTGCATGAATTGCACTTCATAAACAAGGCCGAGTAAATCTTCTGTATGAATTGCCTTAAATGGAACTAGCAGAGGTGAATAATGCAAAAAACATGAAGAAGCAGTATCGTTTGTTTGAACAGTTAAATTTAATCACCAATTCAATATCTTTTAAGAGCAAAACTCTAGCCAGTCTTGAAATGCTGTTTTTGGGGGATTTCAGTGCCATCCTTCTGTCTCGTTCTTAGTGTTTTATGACTGAGTTTTGTTTTTGTTACCTCCACAGAGGAGGCTCTGTTCTTGGTAGTGTTTGTGTGCATGTGTGCGTCTGTGTGTGTCATTCTGTCTGTAAACACGATAGCTCTAAAAGTTTTGAATAAACTCTGATAAATCTTTGCGGGGGTGCAGAGTGGGCTCGTGTTAACAACCTATTAAAATTGGGCTTAAATCCATCGAGGTCTTCAAGGTCAACTTCATGATTTATTGGTCCAAAATTGACAAAAAGCCTCATAACTCAGAAACTATGATTCTGACCAGTGTGGTGTGTATTGCCAACATATAGAAAGTACTGTATAAAGATTTAAAATATCATGTCACATTTGACCTCTGACCTCCCCATCAATGTCAATAGATTGATCTGAAGGGCAAAGTGATAATAATACTATAAAGAGCTATAAAACTATTTGATATTTATTACTAAAAATGTAAACAAATTTTACTAAACAACGAAATGAATGCTACACATACTAAATCTACATAAATAAAAAAATTGTTATACTCAAAATAATAAAGTCGAGTATATTAAAAATGGGTTTCAGCGGGGCAAATAACAAAAGCTGCACTTTGCACTTGTTTTTACTGCACTACAAAGTTCTTAAAGTACGACTAAAAAGAACAAAGCAAATGAATACGCACAAAATACACAACTATCCCCTTAAAAGGAAATACTGTTCAGAGAGTGAGCTGCGCTGGCAGAGGTTTGCGCTCTCTGAGTGCTTCTTGTTTGATTTCGCTTTGGTCCTTTGAATTGTGGTTCTGGTTTTGATTTCATGCATTTTCTAGTGACAAGAAAAAACTTTTTTAAGTCGTTGTGATATTGTTGAGGTTCCTGTCTTGATTTTAATATTAATGTCCGCCCGGTGTCTCTTTTTCGCTGCAGTTTTCCTATGTATCCTGTTTCAGTGGTACCTTCTGTCTTTCTCATTGGTTATGCCTGTGTTGATTACATGCAATTAGTCCTCAGCATATATAGCCCTGCCTTCCTCTTAGTCTTTACTAAAGTTTGTTTTTTTTTGTTTTTTTAAAATCTCCTGTGTTTATGCTCCTTGTTTTTGGAATTTGCTGAATCAGCCACATTAATAGCTGGCTCTTAGTCTGCCTGTGTTTTCTGCACCTGAGCTCATTAGGTGCAGGAAACCTGCACCGTCACAGATGAAATACTTGAATTGCTTTTTCTAATCATTTTTAACACATGCTAAATGTGGTTTCCATTTAAAAAAAAAAAAAGAGATTGTGTCTAGAAATTCAGACTATTGTTTTCTCCAGCCTTTATAAAAAATGATTATATAGTAGAGCTGGTTTGACCATGATGCTGTCCACAGTTTGGAATCTTGGTGGCAGGGCACAGGCGCCATTGTGGAGGTTTCTTCACGTTTCACTTACCCTTCAAAATAGCTGCTGGATGATCCCAAAATAATTCCTCTAGTATGGAGCAATGTCTAGGTGACACTGATGCATTAGCTACAGTATGAACACTGCTATTGCAGTTACTGTATCATTGCTAGGAGCAGGGTGGTTAAACCTATTTTGCATTTTGACAGCACAATTAATAACATCCAGTGTCTCACTCTCCCCATGATCTAAAAAGACTTCATAGTCACGAATGTACTCAGAACACTTAGCAGCTGTTGAAATCTTACATTTTTTGTTGCGTCCGGGCACTGCAGGGTGCAAACGCTGTCGTAGTACAAGCCGCTGGTGCAGGTGTACATGCCCTGGAATACGTCAGGTGGCGCTGGGCACGATATCGGCTCACACCCAGTTTCCTCCCACTGCCCTCCTTCCAGACACTCTAACTTGAAGTACTTCCTAGTGACAGCAGTGAATACACACATCTCTAAGCGACCCTAATCTGCACAAGACTTCCTAAAGTTTAAATATGCATGAGGACGGTTTACGAATAAGACTGACCAGACAAATCAACACATTACACACAAAATCGCAGGGACGTACCAAAGCATATGTTACAGCAAACTCTGAACACACAACCCTGAAAAAAAAAAAAACTGACTACACAACGCTGCCAATTCTACAGTAAAACGATTTCCTGTGTGCTGCATGTTGGGTGTAAACACAACAGTGTGTGCTATAATATTTATGTGGGTACATGTGTCAAAGGTAAAAGTAAAAAGCCTGTTTAAAGCTCTTTAATAGCTGCTGCCTTTTGCTTTCACATGCTGAACTAATAAAGCATCGGGGGTTATTAAAATGTTTACTCATGTCGGAGGAAGCATAACTCATAAAGACGACCAGCTGCAAATGGAACCTTAAATAAAAGGTTTTTCATCGGATTGCATAGAAATTTAGGGTAATATCCCTCCAGCCATCCATCCTGTCTTTTTCTTCTGCTTATCTAAGCAGGGGTGCACCCTGGACTGGTCAGCAGCCTGTTGCAGGGCTAACACAGAGAGACACACCATTCCCCCTCACATTCACACCTATAGGCAAATCTTTAAATTACAAGCTGTATATGACATCACATAGTCTGTAGAGCATTTGTTAACTCACTTTCAAATTCAGTGCAAGATACTACAGTAAGTGAAATATAGCATTACTGTGTTGTACGTGAACTTCGCATCTTGAATGCTCCGATGCAGACTGAGATGTGTGGAGAGAGAGCTGACTCCAAAAGCAGGATATAAACTTGCACCACAGGCTGTGTCTCCTGTTAGGAAACCCTCATTTCATTACAAACATGGGAACTGTTTTCAGTAATGAGCAGTTACTTGGGGAATACAACTGGCAAAGGAAAGACGAGGCCCCGTTAGCAGAGGTACATATTTTATTGGACCCTAATGTGAGTTTGCTCCAAAACTGAATATAGTTATGCAGATGATGGGCCAAAGAATACCTCTTAAAAGTGGTATACCCACTGGTATTTAAAACTTTGCCCTTTGGGGTTTGGGTGTTCTTGGGATGCATTATTACAATGCTGTATATAAAAAGATTTAAAAAAAAAAAAAGCTAAATCAAAGATCCTAATTTTATGAACCAGTGCGTAATGGGAATCTTGTAAAATAAAGGAAAAGAGGGAATTTCCTCCATTACACATGGGGGCATGTATAATTAAACACTGCATTTAATTTGGTCGTCTGTCTACACTAACGAGTATCCCACTTGTATATAACAAATAGTTGTCTCAAAATGAATACTTTTCTCATTGATAATTTAATGAATTACTCAGAACACCTGGAAGGAGAATGAGGAGATGATGTTTTTAAGACTTTAATATTAGTGAATGACCCTCTGTCCACTGCTACACTGGCGTGAACCGCCAGCAGTCCCGCCCAACCTACCGTCGTATCTTCTGCCTGAAGCTCCCCAAGACATAGAAGCCTGGGTTGCATTTGTAACGGCAAATAGTGCCAACATCGTGCCCCGAAGCCAGGCAGTCTGCCGTTAGCAGCTTGGCATCAGATATGTTTGGAACCTCTGGACATTCTATCTTGCAGTAGGCCTCCGGGAACGACCACAGCCCGTCCTCCAAACACACCAATCTGTCACTGTCACCTAGGAAGGAGAGAGAGGGAGAGGGGGGGGGAGGGGGAGGGGAGGACTTTAAGATTTCCAGAGAATTTTAAAGTAGAGCTGAACAGAGAAGGAAAGATGCAGCTAAGTTAGTTGTGCAGTCATGTTATGTTATAACTGAATGATAATGATGGTGAGTGAGAATCAGAAGAAAACACTTTAAGGTTTTACACATTTTTCTTTGGACCGTCAGATGGTTGGAGCTCTCTCTCTAATATTGTCGGTCTTCAGCCTACAATAAAAGCACTTTGAACCGACTGCTGTTGTGAATTTGTGCTATTTAACCAAAATTGAATTACAGAATTACAAGCTAATATATTTAATTCATACCCCTCTGATGTTTTTAAGTCCTTTTCTTTACAGCCTTCATTATGTTGCAACTGAACTGAAAGTTGGTGAGAAAAGCTGAAAATATTTCCAGGTGTGTGTTTTCTGTTTTTTTTTTGTTTGTTTTTTTTTGCTTTTCTCCGAAAAGAATACCGAAGTAACTCAGCGATGTCAGTCACAAAGAATTATCTCCCTAAAACCTGCAAACGTTTTCGAGCGACTACTTATATGTGAACATATGAGGAGCTTAGATAGCAAAACCTTCAGCAGGGATTTGTTATCATTGCTAAGGAATTAACCTTTTCACTTGAAACAGAAATATTTTGGGAAACATCTTAAGTGCCTACAACACTGGAACTGTGCTGCGTGGCCATAAAAGTAGTATATTCTGCAGTATATAATAAAACACAGAAGAAAAACAAGTACGTAAAAGTTTCATAGCTCTGTTTGGTACAGTTATGAGGAGAATCAAACTTCACTGTTGCCCACAGCTCATATTTTTCAAGCCTGAATGGCCCTGCATGAAGCATGAGTATTGCTATGTGTGGAGAATCATAACACCCTAAACCTTTCACAATTTTTATTAGCTCCATAAAATGTAATCAATCTTTAACATGGAATCACATTGTTTAGAAGCTCAGCGTTGGTTTTGGAATAATGAAAATCCGAGACAGCTGTACTGCTGCGCGCTATATTGTTGTGAACTTCGCCGAGTGTTTTCACTGCTGAGTAACACGCGGTGGCCTTCAAACATACTTCGCAGAACCCAAAAGCCACTAATAGAATTACTTCAGCACAATCTGTATTTAGATCAGGAATCTATTGGTCTTACTGCTGACTCTACTACAACAGTTCACCGTGGCTTTCCAACCGCAAATGTAAGTGTGTAGACATCACGCTCATTCCATGTAATCACTTCAAGAAGCGACTGCTGCATTGCATAACCTTACTAAATAATCTCTACTGGTTACTCTGTGCTTGTGTCTTAATTATGGGTGCCACAGGCAATTCTTCTCCATGCTCTTGATGCAGGTGGACTTTTCACAAAACACTGTGGCCATCTGAGTACAACGAAGTTGTGCAGTGTCTGTGTGTGCGTGCAGTGGGGATGGGAACATGCCATGTAGATATTTCTCTTAGAGGTCGTCCTGAATTTTAATAACAGTTCTGTCAGGAATGCTTTAGTCAAAATAGGATTGTTGTTCCATCTGTAGTTTCAATTTGGCGTCATGGTTCTATTCTGAACCCATATGCGGAAAGCCAGAAACAGGGAGTGAAGGAGCAGGACCCCCTTCACACAACAGAGCAGGTATCAGTGACAAGTGACATGACGCTGAAGTCAGAATTTGCATGAAATGGAAAGGAGTTCGCATGGAGGTGGGTTGCAAAGCAAACTACAGCAACTGCTCCCTCTGCAATTGCATGCTATTTAAATCACCTTAAACAGCACCGACAATAGGATAGGCAGAAGGGCATCAGCCCACATCAGCTCATGGCTTATCACTGATGGCACTGCAATCAGCTGATCTGCCAGGAGAGCTGGCTAAACTTGAGTCACTGGCCTGCCAGAAATAGCGATATGTTTCATTAAACCACCTCCCATTTAAGTGATTGAGCATCAGTAGGAGGACCAATTCTAACTGAGAACATCATTTTTTAAATGCTGCTCCAAAGTAATTTCAATTCAACTCTGTAGATCAGTTTCTCTTTTTCTGAACTGTTCTTCTGAACTAATGTGCTTTAAATAAGTAACTGTAACCACTTCACTTTCTGGGGTGTAGCTGGCGAAGGCATCTTGCTGTCGTTCATTGACTGAAGTAACTACAGAAGATCAGTCATACAGAAGCTTCAAAGATTAGTAGCTATCAAGGGAAAGACATCACAATGACAGAAAGTACATGGTATAAATGATGTGACACATTATGTGATTTATTTAGGGTTCATTACTCAATTTCAATGGCAGAACTTCAACAGTATCCAACTGCTGGGTGCGAGCACAAATGCAGCTGCTCTGACTGTGACAGATGAAGATATGATAGCTATGGTTATTATTTTATTGATATACTTGTTACCTACACACCACATGGGGTCAGGAACAGAGTCGCTTCATTACAAAGATCAGTCACAAAAAGGAAAGCAGAAGTGTATGAATGATGGCTATATTCCAATAAAGGGAGGTCTCTGCCCCTGTGAATCATGTTCACTGCAACACTTAGTCAAACTAAGCCAGTTAATTCCACCTCTGCTTTCCCTATTGTGAGGGCAGCAAAAAGGCCCTGCAATCAGAGGCAATACAGACATTTTTGCAAGGCACTGCAAAACGCACTGCTTGTGAGGTAATGTAAACATACTGTGAGGTAAAATAGTCCTCAAATATCTCTCAAGTGCACTTAAAGTGGCTTAAAAGGATGACAATTTTAGGGGACAATCTAGCGAAAACGTGTCGTCTCATTTCACAGTTAGACTAGTGGGGCTCTAAAAAGAGGATGCATTTTGTTTTAACAATGAATTTAGATAGGAACAGAATACAGTTAAAGTATAAGACGCAAAGCCATGAGTTACCTTGTAATATGGCTGGTGATCCACAGGTGAAGGAACACTGTTTGCCAAACGTGGTTCCCCAAGGGCAACTGAATATGGCGTGGTACACATGAGACTGATCAGGAAAGCCACAGTCAACGGGCTGACAGCTAACTACGCGATCCCATGAACCATGAAAACACTCCAGCTCACTCTTTCTCTGGAAGTAAAAAAGGAAAGCACAAGAGGAGAAAAGACAAGAGAATAAATCTGTACTGGAACATGAAAAAGGAAAGGATGGAGTGCGACATATAGCAGGTGCTGGAAGTATATTATGATTTTTTTAAATTTATATTTCCTCATTAAAAATTATTTTTGTTAATACCTAAGAAACTCTTACATAATAACAGAACATTCAGAAAGTCTGTACTGGTAAAATCATATTTTAAAGCATTCAAGTAAAAAATAAAAAAGGACAAACCATGTAGAGTAAAACGTCGTTTAAGTGGTCCTTAAATACTGTTGCAATAGCAGATGCTCGTATTAAATATGGCCGGATACCCAGCTGATGAGGTTAATGGAGGATATTAAGGATATCCACTCTCTGATATTAGATATCCTTAATATGGCCATCTCAGGCTTCTCACAGCTCTAACTGTGACCACAGCAGCCCCATCCACCTGCCATTCAAACCTTCTGTTTTCAAGGGCCGGCCAATCAGAAGGCAGTTAGCTGAAAGGGAGGCTGGTCTTAAATGGATAGGCCTGTTTCAGATCCAGTGCCCAGCCTAAGATAACTATTAAGAAAAAAGGGTTACCATGATCTGAATCACTTTAATACTGCATCAGTTACTTCACCTTTGAGTGTCCTTGTGTCAGCCTTCTGTACTGAAATCCTAATAAGTTCCTCATAAGATAAGTTTGTGGGGATTTTTTACCCTAGGATTCATATATTTAGATAATTTAGACTATATCGTAGACAACTCACCCCCTTTTGGGGGGGGGATTCAACCACAAATGCTGAGAATGAAAAGTGAGAATTAAAAATGATCCAAGGAGTGGAACAAATTATTTTACAAACCAAGTTAAAGCCTAGCAAATATAGGAAAAATATTTCTATCCCATGTATAAAAAGACAATAAGTTAACATTCAGCACAGGGTAATAGAGCAACACATGACACAACACCCAGTTTACCTGGTGGGGTGGGATCCCTCTGCCATTGAGGACTGTGATACTGAAACCTCTGTGGCATTGAACAGAGCAGCGATAGGCCTCGCCTCCTCCTGTACACCTACAGAGACACACTGATATATAGATAGTTCTTTTGTTTGTTGTTTCAGCTCTCTAATTGTTCAGTTTCATTCCAAAGGGCCTACCTGACAGAGGCGTGCTCTATATGAGGGGGATTGCAGCTGTCCATCTGGCATGGCTGCCGCAGACAGCTATTGCAGGGGTGGAGGGAGGAAAAGAGAGAAGTAGATGGATAAGAGGCAGCGAGAGATGCAGAAGAAAAATATAGGTGTCCTAATGTCCCTTGATCAATACTTCTGCCCCAGAAGGCAGCTTTGGGAAGGTATCATTTTGGCAATTTACCTGTAGCACAAAAAAAAAAAATTTAAAAAGTGCCACAAAAAGGAAGAATACAAATGGGAAAAAAATTATCTGATTTGGCTGCACTGATTTTGATTATTTAACTGCTCATTGTGATCCAAAAAGGTTGCAGTGCAATGCCAAACTGGTGGAGCCAGTAATCTCAAATCTACATTATATGGCTATTTTTAAATTCCCACATGAGAAATATAAATATCTCCATTATGTATTACAGTATGAGATGTGTACATACAGTATGTGCAGTTATAGAGCAGTATTATAATTTCCTCTTCTATGCCGTGTATATGAAACACTTTATGAACGTGAAGACGTGTGTGTGTGTGTGTGTGTGTGTGTGTGTGTGTGTGTGTGTGTGTGTGTGTGTGTGTGTGTTAAGTAGGTAGTTGTGGGAGAGCCCACCCTCTGATGCGCACCCGGTCAGGGCGAAGGTGCTGAAGTGGCAGGAGGTCCTCAGAGCCACCCCTCCCACTGCCACAGCAGGGGAGGAGAGGAGGAGGATCACAGAGGATGTGAGGAAGAACGGCTGAGAGAGGTCGTGGGTAACGTTCACCACCAGTGGGTTTCGATGGCATGAGAGGTCATGCGTGCCTGGAAAGATGAAAAGGTTTCAAATGTTTCTAAAGATGCAAACCTTAGCTTTTTTGCCTTGTTGTTGGCTGCTTTCTAATTTTGTTTTAAAGATTACAAACCAAGTACCTAATGTGTGGTTCCTGCCAGCAGTGTCCGAGAGGACAACGGTGGCCGTCCTCCGACACTGCTCGCCAGACCACGACCCGTCTGAGGCGAGGTACACCATCACAGAGGCTGCCACTCCAGGACTGGCAAAACCCACCTGTTGAAATTATAACATTGGGAGGGAAAAAAAATCAAAAAAAGAAAAGAAAAAACACACACTGTGAAGAGAAACTTGTCTTTGGAATACGAAAAAATAGTGAAAAGTGCTGAAACAGTATTTGTCCCCTTCCTGATTTCTTAGTTTTTTGCATATTTTTCACACTTACATGTTTCAGATCATCAAATCCTAACATAACCTGGCAGCACGGTGGTGTGGTGGTTAGCACTGTTGCCTCACAGCTAGGAAGTCTGGTTTTGAAGCCACCTCCTGTGGGTTTCCTCCAGGTACTCCGGTTTTCCTCCCATAGTCCAAAGACATGCAGTTACTGGGGTCAGGTTAATTGGTGACTCTAAATTGTCCATAGGTGTGAATGTTAGAAGACTCATTGCCAGTTATTGCAAATGCTTGATTGCAGTTCTTGCTGCCAAGGGTGGCACAACCAGTTAGTCGGTTTAGGGGGCAATGACTTTTTCATATAGGGCCAGGTAGGCTTAGATTGGGCTTTTTCCCTTAACATATGAAATCATTATTTAATAAGCGCAGTTCATATTTCCTATGGTTATTTTTTGTCTAACTGTAAAATTTGTTTGATGATCTGAAAGGTGTAAACATTACAAATGTGCAAAAAAACTAAGAAATCAGGAAGGGGCATATACTTTTTTAGAGCATTTTAAGAGGTGACACAACCGATGAAAGCAGCCGTTATCATTTCATTTACCAAAGACAGACATCAAAATTAATGAAATCGAGTTATTGAGATATAGTATAACTGCTTTATCTTTTGCCAGGGATGTATTTTGTTTGTTTGTTTGTTTCCAGGTACAATGTGTCAGCCTATAAACACACCTTTAACATGAATACTACTCCTACTACTAGTAATAATAATAGCAATTATTATGATTATTATTGCCTTTTGGTCACTATTTACAGTTTTCCAAGTACTAAATAGAAAGGCTTAATATATAGGCTTTAACCATTTTAATCTAAATATTCCAGTACTTTGTTATTTTCAATTATTTTATCCTTTAAAATTTTAAATGGCTTCTGTTTGTGTTTATGTCATCACTTACAGTTTGATTTCTTGGCACTGTCCCAAGGATGCTGGAGCTTGTTTGTTTTGTTCCTTTCATTGCAGTCTGACAGATCACATGTCTGCTGTCTTCCACCTGTTTTCTTCTTTTTCTTGCAGTCATTTTTCACATCAACTGTTATTTATTTATCTTTTTTTTTTTTGCTGCTTATTATTGCTCTTGGATTATTTCCTATTTTACTTTGACAGTGCAGACAATCAGTTTAACTTGATTGTCTGCACCTGCTAGTTTTCCCCAGCTGTGTCCACTTCCCCTAATTAGCTTGCGTCCATTTATAGTCCCTTTCCTTGTCAGAATGTCTGCTGTCATGCCGTTCTATGCATGTGTTTAGAAAATTGCACAATTAGTTTGCCTTTATTCATTGGCTTTGACATTTTGGACTTACTCATAGTGTGTGCGTCCCCTTTTGCGTGCAACTCTTGAGACTTAGAGCATCTCTAAGCTCTGGTCTTCATCTCACTGAAGTTGCTCACCGTTTGTTTTTTTTTTCTACCAAGCTAGGATCCAAGCTGACTTTGTTGTACTCTTCTTGCAGTGGAACTACAAAGTTTACAGCCACCAGTAAAGCCTACGGGTTTCACAGGTGGCTGTAAAAAGATATATTTTGAGTATAGTGTCACTTTAAAGAAGCATTAAAAGTTTTGCAGAAATGAAAATGGCATTCCAAATGAAGATGCAAGACTGTTAAATTACAGAGCTGGTAAAGATGGAGGTGATGGGATGGCTGAGTTATGCCTTTCAGACAGAGCAAGAGCAGGTATTTAGGAAAAAGGATGCTTTTCAGAAGCAGACCATTTCAAAGAAAAATCTGTGTTTCTGGGAGAGCTAGCAGATATGGGTGTCATAATGAAGGCTTTTCAGACTGTAAAAGAGTCTTTGGGGAGAAGGCAGCCTTCCAGAGCAAAGATGTGCCTGATAAAGAGGACATCCATAAAAGAAGCAGGGGGATGGAAAGATGAGTCATTCAATAAAGAAGTGGAAATGAGACAGAAAGAGATAAATAAGCATGCACAGGGAAGGAAAGGGGCAAGTTCACAACTGTAAAAGACACTTTAATCCAGAGAGTGACAGACAAGGTGAGAGTCTTCAAATCAAATCAACAACTAGCCTACACTTTGTCCCACAGAGTTGACTGTGGGAACTGTGGCTGTGGAAACATTAAATATTAAATATGAGACCCAGACACAGGTCTGGGATGGAAAGCCAGGTCCACATACAGTCCTGCACACGATGTGAAGCACTGGGGCTTCAGAGGGTTGGAGCTGCAGAGATAAGCGGGGCAACTGAGATCACTATAACTTCCATCAGTCTCTCTCAACACAACAAATACAAATGCCATCACTGAACGCTTCTTACAAATAAACAATTAGTAAATGATATATAATGTTTGCGAATCATTTTGAAATGATTAAGAACAGAGTAAGCAATTAATGCTTTTTGTTTTTGCTCTAGTTTTTTTTTTATGGAGCTGTGACGAATTCTAATTATAAAATATGAATTCACAATGACTAACAGCTCTATTTGTGACTGCAAATTAGTATTATTCCATTAGATGCCAGTATTTTAATAACTTATGAACCTTTTAAGTATTTAATTATGAATGATGAGTTAATTATATAACACTTAGTTTTCCACTAATAAAACAATGGTGATTATAATTTTGATGATTACTACCCGTAGGGTAAAAAAAAGCCTTAAATCTAAATAAAGAATAAGCAGGGATATACTCATGATTTGGTAATCATCTACAGATCATTAGAACTCATAATTAACAGTTGACCTAGAAAATAACTCATTATAGTTGCCAGTACGTGCCATGAATCATGTAGTTGTTACTGTAGAAAGTGAGGGATGTGTGTATGTGGGGAGTTCTGAGGCAGCAGCCTGTTTGAGAGACCCTTAAATACCATTTAAAGAAGTTCTGGAGAGTGTTGGAAGCTGCTCGATAAAGAGAAGCCACCCATATTCACATGTGCATGAACACACTTACCTTTAGCCAAAAGGAATGTTCCAGGTCGTTGTTTGTGTCAGACTGAGCCGTGCACGGGAACCAGGCATCGGCGGGCGAATTCTCACTCACCTCCTGGTGACGGTACATGCAGAGCTGCACACAAAAGAAGGGCAGCAGCACAACAAATAATGAGCAAATAAAAGTGTTCATTCAGCTCACCAAGAAAAGGCATGCTATGTGCATTAAAAAAAAAAAACATTTAATGAAACTGAATAACATATTATAAAAGAAATGTTATCTCACACATTTTCCAGCAGGTTTGAATAATGGGAGTTTAATACAGGCGCACAAAATGTGAACTAAAGTCCTGAAGGAGTTTAAATTCATCTGGTAGTGAAGTGTTTGACAGGCCATGCTGACTTTAGATATGACATTTTGATTTGTTTCGTTTATGCACCTTTTGTTGTGTGCCAGCTCTAAAATGCTGGAACCAGTGTGTCTGATACCAACATTCCTCCCATGATGAAAGTGGCTTAAATCATGTTTCTTGTGCTGCTGAGCAGAGCTGACCGACAACTGCTTCCATTTTTGCTTGTGCTTCATATTATATACAACCTTTCGTTTCATGCTCACTTGTAAGACTGTGAAATAGTTTGGCTTTTTAGCAGCGATGGTGCTAAGAGATTGCAGACATTTTATAAGATGTCTGTATTTTGTATTAAAGCTGTAAAAATGAACAAAGGAAACTATGGTGTGTTATATACTCACTGGCCACTCCATTAGGTACACCTTACTAGTACTGGCTTAATTTGTCTGCTCCGCATCCATGTTGTGAACTCCCCAAACGTGCTCTATTGGATTGAGATCTGGTGACTGTGGAGCCCATCTGAGTACAGTAAACTCACTGTCACGGCGCAAAGCAAAGCACAAAAACTCTGGGCTCCTTAGTGTCAACTGAGCATCATTTAAATGATGCTCAACTAGCAAAACTCCATGAATTTAGGTCCTCGCTTCAAAAAAAAGTGTTAATGGCGATATGAACATGTTGGGATCTGTAAAAAATCACTTGCACTGAGATTTAGTGAAATAGTGTGTTGCTGTAAAGATGTTTTGTTTTTTTCCTTTTAAGATGGCATCTTTTATGGGCAAATTTAAGCCCAGGTGTGGTTTATGAATACATGAAACTAATGTGAATTCTCTAGAGCCACGATACACCAAAATCACTGACGTCTGACGAGTTTGGTTTTATGATCTATTTACCAGAAATATTTAAATCATCTTTGAGGTTCCGGATATTGTCGTTGATGGTGAATTTGGAGAATTTACATTGAAAAACAGCAACAGTCGAGAAATACATCCAGCAGAGGTGAGGATTTTCACAGTGGCTCCCATGTTGACTTTATTGTCATCTGGAAGTCTTTCATATGCTCTGTGGTTCATATTTCATACCTTTGTAAGTGATGGTTCCCCGGTGGCGGCATGGGCTGGGCAACGATTGCGGTCCTGGTGTGAAGCTGTGGCAGTGGATGCCCACTGGTCAGTGTAACCCAAAGGTGTAAAGTAACCACAGTCCTGAACACTGGAACTCCTCTCAAATTCCTCACACACACCGTCACCATCAAAAACATAACACTGACTGGGTTCACCTTGGGAGACAGGGAAAAGAATGAGAGAGGAGGATTTATGAAAGAATATAAAGCCTGGTTTCTTAATCTGGCAGGGCCTCCACTCATCCCCACTGTTAGACTCTCATCCAAATCTATTTGTCAGTGAACCAAATCTGAGCAAATCTATTCTGTATTTTTGTTGGCCACCATTAATGATAGCCACGTCAGCTCAACCATATCTGACTCTCTGTGCTGTCAACAGACTGTAAATTATGCTAAGAAATGAACTCTGACTTCAATTAATTATTAAAGGTTACAGTAATTTGGTGATATTAACAAGCAGAAACGTTATATGTGACTTTGTATCTGCGGATCCCCGAGTCACAACAGCAGCGTTGTCACGGCACGCATTACAAAAAACTGTCAAAGCAGCGTCACACAAGCTCCAAGTCTGGTAAAGAAAACAAAAATACAGACAGAAATATGTTGCCCTTTTGTATTTCACTGTCTCTCCTGCTAAATTTAGGTTATGAACTGAGCTTTTATTGACTCTAAAAAAAAAGAAATCAGTAATATACTGGAAATGAAACTGTCTACTGAGAATGAAAGTAGCTGCAGAGCTTTTATGGCATCATTTCTGGTAACTAGGGCTGACCTACTGATTCTTAAACTCTTGATGGACAAATATGCCTCTCACTGATATGTGCCTGGGAAAATATAAAGGGAATTACATGAAATGCAATGCCAACACTTCTGATCAACATTTTAAGGCCTTTAAAGATACAGAAAGATACTCTGTGTTCAGTCAGACTGGCTGCATGTTATGTAGTTTAATGAAGAATTGATTCAATGTTCAGCGAATTACTCTGCTCTGCTCACATCTTACAGTCTTCATCAGTAAAAACATTTCGGCAAAATGAGAAGCGAGACTGTGTCATTTATTGGCCTAAATTTCTTCCATTTAGCACAGATCACTGATGTCCTCAAGGATGCTTAATGATTTTCATGAAAGGTAAAGGCCTTTAAAATGGTGATGGATAGGTTAACAGATGAGGTCAAGCAGAAGTCTCCGTGGCCTTTGATGCAGATGACATTGTGATGTGTAGAGAGAGTAGGGAGAAGGTGGAAGAGAGCCTGGAGCGGTGGAGGTATGCTCTGGAGAGAGGAGGAATGAAAGTCACTAGAAGCAAGACACAATGCATGTATGTGATTGAAGCCACAAGGAGCAGAGATAGTGAAGGTGGATGAGTTTAAATACCAGGAGTCAACCATCCAAAGCAACGAGTAGTGCACTTGACAGGTGAAGAAGAGAGTGCCGGCAAGGTGGAATGGGTGGAGATAAGTGCAAGGGGTGATTTGTGACAGAAGGATAGCAGCGAGAGTGAAAGGGAAGGTTTACAGGATGGTAGTCAGACCTACTTTAATGTACGGTTTGCAGAAAAACATAACATGAAGCGGAGCTCAAGGCGGAGTTGAAGATGCTTAGATATTTTTAGGAGGGAACAGGAGAGACAGGATAAGAAATGAGAACATCACAGGGGCAGCTCAGGTTGAGTGGTTTGGAGACAAAGTTACACAGGCAAGTCTGAGGCGGTCTGGTCATGTACAGAGGAGAGAAAGTGGATATACTGGGAAAAGGATGTTCAATATGGAACTACCAGGCAGGAAGAAAAGAGGACAATCACAGAGAAGGTTCATGGATGCAAGTGGAGGAGGACCTGCAGAATTAATGAGAGGGAGGCAGGTGATCTGCTGTAGGAACTAAAGGGTGCAGCCAAAATAAGACAAAGCAGTAAAGTCTTTGAACACAACTACAGGAATATGTGTTAAAAATCCGATATAGATTAAAGTTAATTTCTCCAAAGATTGAAGGAACGTGCTCCATAGCCAAAAGGGTCCTGCAGTATTTCAGAGGCAAAGTGTTGATGAATTTTGGACTTTGCTCCATGTAAATTATTTCTCCTGTTACATGAGCAATGAACATATGTACAGTGGAGTAGTGAATATAATGCGCTACAGCAGTGTCTCATAATGCAGCAGGTATTCATAAAAAGGCGGCAGGCATTACACACTTGTGTTTGGCCTCATGAACGTGTGGACAGCTGAACAGGTCACAGACAGAAAGACAGTGCTGCACAAGTGGCTTCAATTAGTCAATAGAAACATGCTTCTTATAAAAAAAATTTTAAAAAAACTAATTAGGCCTCGACAATTCAATGCCATATTGTCCTCTTTGGCAATATTAGACTAAATGAACTCAACAATAACCCCACCCCTGTTATAGCTACACCTGTGGAAAATGATTAAGTCATTTAGATTCCAAATCTTGTATTTATCAGGCTTGACAAAGAGGAACTGATTGACAACCTTTGATTTCACTATTAAGACCATCTGTTTTTAATTTAGGGTCTGCATGCTGTAACTGTATTGTGCAACCTTTATTTAATTAGGCATTTAAAAAAAAAACAATTAAAACTCTGTAACCTCAATGAAAAAAAAAAGACAAAATGAAAACAGTCCTTTTTAAAAACCGTAAAAAATCCATCTTGTCCGTAGCCAGTGTGTGACGGGATGGCTTTAAAAGCAGTTGGTGAGAACAGGACAGACACAGATGCAGCATAGTGGGAGTTAACTGGGTCAAGCAAATGCGGCAAGAAAACCCAAACAAATATTCTGTCTATGACTAAGAAGTACAACTGAATAATTGGTTTTAAGTGTTGCAATTTGTAAAAACCTGTTTTTGCCAAAATGGTTTTCCTTCCTAGTCATGATGTCTTTTATTGTAAAACAAGAGATGTAATAACTTCAGTCACGGCATGGCAAGCCCTGGTGGTGGGGGGGTGGGGGTGGGGGGGCTGTTTCCCCCTGACAAATAAATTGAGTGGATGATGGAAATTCTAGCCCTATAACAAGCTTAAACACTTGAATAACTACCATCCTGCAGCCAGAGGAAACAACACATGGCCCGAAAAGAAACCGATGATCGGACTGTCTCATCTCAACTGACCTATCGCACCTTCTTATGGAGCACTGAGGAGCGGCGACCAGAAAGAGTCCGTTACACAGAGTATGAACTTCGAGGCTGGTGGAAGAACACCGCATACCGCGACAGCACCGCCGATTCGTTTATTATTGACACTAATGCGTGCTCTCATCCAGCCAAAGTCTTTCAATGAGAAAAAGCGACTTGTTGACGGGCCCGTAATGTGACATAATGAAATCGTGCATGGCGTTCACCTTCTTCGTGCCCTCTAATTGGCTCAGCTCTTCCGTGCTGCATTTTACGAATGTGTTTACCTAACTTCAAAGTAAAAACACACACACACACAATGACATGAGTCTTAGTCTTCAACTTTGTGCCTGCAGTGGAGTGTTTTGGGTAAAGCCCCTTCCATGTTGTGTTGTGGCCTGTCTGCATGCTTCAGATTGGGTGAGGTGCAGACACAAAGTATTGTTGTGCTGTGGTGGAATCGCAAACGGTGGGGGCACTCGCTGCGGCTTCTTTGTTTGTGTTTCTTATGTTTGCAGCAGGATTTTAATACTTTTTACTGTTTCTTTTAACCACCTGGCCGACAGGTAACTAAGCACGATGTGACCCTGAAATTAATTTATGGTCTAGGGTTAGGCTTAATCTGTACCCTCTATGTCAGACTGATGTGAAAATCACAGTATTTTTGTGCAAAGGATGGCCTTTGGATCAAGACTATTGGTCTGTACATATAACAGAAAGTTTTTAGAAAAACTGATGAAGACTGCAAGTAAAAAAAGTACGTTTGAATAAGTTTTAATACTACTGTTTATGCCATTTTTGTTCATTTGTAAACAGATTGTTGCATTTTCAAAGTTTAACAGGTGAATCTTATTGTCTCTAACTAAATCTTGAGAATGGAGCAAACTGCATCACGGCAACCACACGACCCACTGAGCCGCAAACTAATCTTTGTTAAGGTTTCTCATCTTAAGATAAATCTTCCTGTATATATTACAGGAACAAATCGTTCTTGTCTAACTCTCACCGAAGCTTAACCTCCCCTAGCACATAACTGCAGCTCTTTCCTAATTCTAGCCTTCTTATTGGGTATGCAAACTATAGCCAAGACAGGACAAGAAATAATGAACCTCGCCGCCCCTCGTGCTCGTTCTCGTTCTTGATTTGCTTCAGGCAGTCAGAACTACAAGGTGGCCCTTCGATCACCTAACCGTGGGGTCATTGTACAACAAATGTCAGAACAAAGCCTTCGAATGTTTATGATCCCTGTCTGAGGAGAGCTGGCCCGCTGCTGCTGATGTGACTCGATAACAAAAAAAAAAAAAAGTATTACTTATTTAAGATGAAGGATATCAAACAAAATGAAAAATGGACACTCGGTCCAAAACACAAGTGTTATTATAAGCAGAATTCTGCAATCCAAAACCAAAATATGATCTTTGATAAAAATCAATAAACTTCATTTATCATTATTCCAAGGTTTTGTCTGTTGCTTAAAGTCTTCTAAACGCCAACACTAAATTAATAGAGAACCATGCCTGACATATGCTTTGAGACCGCACCGTCTACTTTACTGCTGAAAAGTGTTTTCCGGATGTTTCTTTGCCAGCCTCATGTCAAAACGCTTTTCTGCAAAAAAGACTTGCGACTACTTTTCACCCTTCGGCTCATCTGTTTTCTCTTAGGTTGCTGTGATGTTACATTAATGGTTTGTGGAATCCAGTCAAGCCAGAAGCTTTTATGTCTTGTAAATTAAATTTGATTGGCTTGATTTTTTTTTCTCTCTCTCAAGCTCTCTCTCTCTCTTAATGCTGCTGCGTGCACAGATGAGAGATTTCTGGCCACTCAGTGACTGCTCCTTTACACTAAAAGTTTATATGGTATTCATGTTTTACACGTGAGACAGAGTTGGCGGGTACAACAATAAAAGAAAGTGTTGCTTTTGTTCTGAAAGAACCCGAGCAGTCTGAGGGGCTTCCAGCTTTAAACTGCGTGTAAATTCGAGAAACAGCAGGGACGGCGAGCGGGACTCACCATTACATTTAAAGCCCATCTCCTTGCGGCATTTCTTAGAGCAGCCATCAAAATCCAGCAGATTACTGTCGTCACACTCTTCTGTCCTACAGAGAGAGGACCATCATCATCACCATCCTGTGTAATTAGTCACCATTGCTGTCAGCATGTTAATGTGTAATATGTACCCCTGTATGAGGCCATCTCCACAGTAAGACTGTCCATGTGTGTAGAAAAGAGGTGGGGAGGGAGCACTGAGCAGGCCATCGGCTTCCACCTGGATTGTATACTGGTACTTGACTCCCTGTGCAACAGACCTGAAACAAACAGAGACGGGAACCTGTTTTGTGATGTTTTCTTTGGCATTATAAAACTATAACGGAGGATTGTTTTGTTCTTCAAAAGCGCATTTACCCAGATTTTTACTGCACTGTGTTATGAACTGATCACATAATATTTATAGGCTTAATTATAAATGGCTTTGACTCAGTCAATACTTAATAAAATAAGAATTTTGTGGATAATGGTGCCAGTTTGGTGCATGTTTTTTTTTAAATACTATTATGCTATGTAGGAAGGAAGCATTGTATTTATTGTGTTTCCAGACAGATTCATCCTACAGTAAATCCTGATGGATTCTGCAAGCAATCGCTAAAAAACAAAATAAACAAGTGGAATTTACTCTCTCAGTAACCTTGCATTATCCAGTGACCTTAAAGCCTCACAGCAGGAAGTGTGTGTAACAGTACCACAGATCAATAGCCCAGTGTCTGGACTATTGATCTGTTTTGGTGTGCTGAGTCTATAAAAAGACCATCCTCCCTGTTTTCTTAGCACAAATAAACTGCCTCTGTATCCACCTGGTGTGGACCAGGAGAAGCACACAACTGCAGCATCCAAGGTGTGTCCAATTTCACCAGAGTCTAGAAATTTGCTTTATTAATTATGCATGAGTGAAGGAAATGAAGACAGAAAAAATTCCCTGATTCCCCATTTATCTGTGCTGTATCTATATTCAGCTATATCCTCCACCCTTCTGCAACAACTCCTCTCTCTTCCTCTCTGTTTTTAGAGGCCTTATTACTTGATATTATACAATAACATGATTATTTTTCATAATTAGGACACAACATAATTATGTTGAGGTCTAGCTAGTCTTTTTTTCCCCTTTGGTTCCGCTTCCTCCATCTACGCATTCTCTCCTAAGCAACAAGCAAAAATAATTCATCATAAACCATTTTTTCAAAATGAATTGATTACATGTAGTTGCCATGGGGATCTCTTTTAGAGCATTACATCAGAGATCTCGTAAATCTACAGTCTAAAGACAAGTGCAAATAAAAAAAATAATAATTCAGTGCAAACAGTAAAAGACACAAGGTGGCAAATAATCTGTTGAGGCTGCGGTGTGCTAAACGAGCTAGCCTGTACAAAAATTCCACCCTGATGGTGGGAAAAGCAGTTTGGAGTAGTTCGGCATGACATGGAAAAGTACGGCCTCATAGAGAGGGATGGAGATTGATCTGGGCAAACAAATGGGAAATGGGCAAACTCTGCAACAGTCTCTCACTCATGGAGTTGAATTTTTTGTGAATAATGAAAAGAAAGTTCAAATCATCCAAACTTTGACGCTTGTGTAAACCTAGTTAATGCGTGACAAGGGCGTGACTGTCACTTGCTGAAAGTGTCATTATTGTTATTCCGATGCTGCATAAGTGCAGACAGGGAAATTTTGGATGCTGTTTGTCCATTTCACACAGACTTGTTGGATATTTGAAGAGGTTCTCTGTTATTCACACCCACTTTGATTTGTCCAGCTGTGTCAAGGTAAAAAGGAGCCCGTGTTTCAACTTTCTCTCTCTAGCTCTGTTTTTATATCTATCTATCTATCTATCTATCTATCTATATCATATCATATCATATATATATATATATATATATATATATATATATATATATATATATATATATATATATATATCTATATATATATATATATATATATATATTATTTGTTTTATTGTTTTAGGATGGGCTATGGTTACAGACAACAGATAAGTGATTGGAGTTAGGGATGAGGTTGGGTTCAGCTTAAAGCAAAAGGAAACACATCGGTGGAGCCACATACTTTGAAACAGGCTGTTTGGACTACTTTTAGTTTCCAACAAGGTCAGACAGCACTGCATGTATCACAGCATAAACTGACCCACTCACTAAAGGCAAGGGAGAGCTTTGTTTTTCAGCTTTCAATGTGCACTTGTGGGAATCTGCAGCTTCACATTAGATATTAACACAGCGGGGGGGGGGTGGTCATTAATTAAGCAGCCATCTCTGTCTTCACACTCATCCTCTCTGCTCTGAGCTCTTGTCAGTTTATGCTGCTCATGGTGCAAGTTCGGCAGTAGGAAATGGTCAAGGATCTGATCCAAGCAGTCACTGGTGTTTATGGCCTCTGCTGCTCACATTTGGTTCATATTCCAAAAAAGAAAAGAGATCTTCCTCTGCTTACTTCACTTCACCTCTGCTGTGCTTTTGCCTCCTTCAGCACAGATCCCCCCCCCCGCCTCTCCTTCCCTCACCAATGGTATCCTTCACTTTAAGTCACTTCTTCCCCTCGAACCTCTATTCTGTCTGCACCTCTCATTTGTGTCTCTCTGCATGCCTGTATATCTTTTTCAATTGCCACTGTCCCTCCTCCCCTCCCCTCTTTGTCATCTCCCATGCTCTCCATTATCCCACCCACCCTTGCTTTCTCTCCCTTCTTTTCCAAACTCATTGCTCCTAAACTCTCCCCTCTCCTCACATCAACCCTTCTCTGCCCTCCTCAGTCCCACATAACTCAATTCCCCCTGGTTCTTACATCTTTTTGCACTTAGACACAGCTTGTGTAACATAGGAGACGTGTTCCGTGAAAAATAAACTGTTTTTGAAGCTGTGTCCACCTAACATCACCCTCCCCCCTGCTCTGTAAAACAACAACAGCTTCCCAGAAAATCAAAGTGCCACTGCATTTGAAATCATTCCTAAATGATCTCCAATCATGTGACACTGTTGTCATGTCCTGGCAGGTACTTATCAGCTTTTTGTGTATAAGAAAAGCATTAGAGACAGGGTATTTTTTTGGGAGGGCTGTTATTTACTAAGATTTTTAAAAAAAAAGAAAAGAAAGAAAGAAAAGAAACTGGCATGTGGGTTTACATTTGGATTCCAGTAATCATTTGGACACCCCGCACTACGAGACAGGATACAAACTGATTCATCTCAACCCTTAAACTTCAGCAAGCTTTTGATTAAGTATATGGTTGTTGAAACAGATTTGGATCAGTATCCACACTCATCCCCATGCTGGAAACATTTGTGTTTGGAGTTTTTTTTTCAAACAGAACCAGGCCCAAACACTTTAAAGAGACAGATATCTGCGGATTAGTGGATCTGAGGACACACACATGCTATGCTGTGAATTCTGCAGTCAGTGCTGGCCTTAAATAACTTTTTCACCTTGCTTTCCTCAGAGCTGTATGACATTAGCTGCCACTTCATTCATATTATGACATAGATAATATATATATTATTCTCGTCAGGGAATCAGGGACGTCAAAGGCATTTTGTGCGGTTTGAGCAAAGAAAGAAAAGCATTCTTGGCCCTATTTTCTATAAACATACTTTGCTTGATGTAAAGAAATTATTTTTGATCAAGTTCATGTGGCCTTTAACGCATATTGTTATGCAGTGACACTGTGACCACTGAGGGCAATGAACGGCGGGGTGATAATTAACTTATGAAGTAAAGCAAAACACAGCAAAATTCTGCATCAAGCTTGTCTAAAGTGAACGCATGTACATCAGTGCTATCAGGCAGCCTTTACCTGTCAGTGAATGTCTGCTGAGTCTGAGGTAAGGGGGCTTCATTGGTGAAAGGTGGCTGACGTTGAATGTGGTAGAGTAGAGGTTGGCAGCCGGAGCACAGGAGGCTGCCGGGGCCCGAAGACAGCATGGCTGCATCGATCTCCATTTTCTCATCAAAGGTGCAGAGCTTTATGGCAGCGATGGCGACGTTGTGGGTGTCGAGGCGCATGGTGAAGGGCAAGTCACAGAAAACATGCTGTGGTCCCAGGTTAATGCTGTTCCCCGTGTCTGAGATCAGCTCGATGTTGGCTATGGCTGGGTTGTCTGCAGCAGGGTAAAAGAAGCTTTTCTGATTATCCAAAAACGAATGCAGGACTAGCTCCCTGTGAAAGATTGAATCTCTGTAGTTGTAACTTCCACCTGCTTTGAACACGCAACCATTTGCTCTTCATAAGACTTGTAGTATTTTGCAGCGGCACACACACCTATCATACAAAACTGACAAATACATTTGTGGTGGCGTGACACTTACTCGAAGAGACGTAGGTGACCCAGAGGGTAAGGGCGTGTGGAACGACAGGGTGTAAAAACCTCAGCGTGAGGGTGCAGCCCTCTGTGTCCGGACACGGTGACGTCACATTAGTGTCGTAAAGGCTGAGCTCAGGACTCCATGCCTGGAGGCTGGGATCGCAGGGCTGTTCCACATCAGGTGGTCCTGGGGTGAATAACATCACACAGACGCACATGTTGGTGCTGATGTATTACAAGTGTTCTCAATGACTTCATTCATTCCATAACTCTAAAGCAGAGAACACACAATGTTTACAGGAAGTAATCCTGATTGAGCTATGATGATTAGAAACAGTGTGGCGAGCCTTCAGTTGATGCCACAAAATACTAAAGTACACCAATGACACTCAAGAGATTGAATATCAATAAAATAGATGTTTTTGGCTATTAAAATGGCCCACTCTTACACCTAAATGAGAGTGGAGCTGCTCTTTTCCAGCCGTGAAGGGCTGTGGTTGGATACATGGGTACCTGTCTCACTGCCAAAACAGGACAGCACTAAAAAGATCTGAATATTTTTTCTTTGCAAAACGGTGCAGGCAGAGAATATTTCTAGGAATATACTTCATACTACATGTTTTTCCACATGAGGGAATTTTCTGCAAGGTAAAATGAGGTGTGCCATGCCTGGCTGTTGAGCCAATCAACTGCAACAAAGATAAAGTTCTGTGTTTATTTCTGCATCTGTCTATCACAAAGGGTAATCCATGCTTTTGTTTTCCCTCCAGGCATAACTGCTGCAGTGAGCCATACGCTGGTATTAGCAGCGTAACATCCAGAGACTACTGTCAACGCTGCAGCCAGGCTTTTAACACCTACAGAGAGGAGTGGCCAGATTACACTAGCCACTGGCTATTTGTGGTGTTTTGGGAATTGATTTTAGTGCCTTTTAAGCCTTGAATGGTCTGACTTTGGACTAGAGTGTGAAAAAGAGAGTTAAATCATCAGTTAAATCAGATCAAAGCACACCGCGGGATTTTTATTTTACTTTTGCTGCCTTTTCCTTAATATGTCTTGCCCACTTCTATTTACGAGTCACAGAAAATGTATTTGCCACTGTTACTTTTATAAACTCCTGGCAAACTGACTTTCTTTTTGTAACAGAAAGTGGAATTTTCCAGTTGACAAAGTTATCGAGTCATTCTCACCTTACTTAAACGTGGCCTTCATTCAAGAATGCAGGAAGTAACATCATTACACCGGGCAAAATGAGTTGCTAATCGTTAGAGCGTTAGTGATTAGCACCATGGAATCACAGTATGGCAGAGTTATTGTTAGCTGTCTCAGGTGAAATCCAAATAAAATCAACACGTTAAAGAGGTGTTACATATTTCACACCCACTATGAGGAAACCGCGCAGCAGCACAGTCAGAAAGACGAGGAAGGCCAGTTAAATGATGTGGAGATTGGCCTCTAAATAAGTGTGTAAATGAACCAGACCTATTAAATGTAAATGGGCATTTTTGGGGCTTACGGCATTTATGATAAGCATTAAAGAAGAGCTCTTAACCTGAGATCCTATCTACCTGAGATTACTGTACACATGGGCGGTGATGTAAGCGTTAAAAGAAAAACACTGTTCTCACGGTGAAACAGAATAGGTAGGAAACCTTTCGCCCTTTTCAAATAGTAGCTTTGTGACAGAGCAGCTCCTCTTTTAAAGAAACTAAGTACGTGTGCTCATTTTGCTCACATTTCTTCTGATGTTTTCTTTATTTGTTGTTGCAATATTTTTAGATTCTTAGAATTATCAGCTCATTTATCATTTGCTTACCTTGTACTCTACGTATGTATTGCACATTTCTACCATGTGAAAGGATATTTTTACAGGTATGGAGGTTCAAACAGCCCCCCGATCTCTACAGCACAGTTAACAGCTTTAAAAGCATACTTTATACGTTCTCATTTTGAATTAAAACCCTGTTTTAAAACTTGATGCGGCACATAAAACAATTTAATCCCTCACAGCGGCAACACATGCTTCAAAACAATTCACCGTTTCCCCTCAGCCTGAAAATGGACCTAAACCAGTCAATGCTGGCACAGGCAACTTTCTGAGGACATGTAAATGGTCAATTTTGCCAGCAGTTCTAGCCAACAGTGTTTTGCCTTCAAACTTGTGTTTTGGGTTGCCAGGATGGCAACTTCCTCTCTGCTTCTCTCCACTGAATATATTATTCCCCATCTCTGTTGGCTGACAAAGTGACCCACGCATCGTGGTCCTTAGAAGTGGGACAGAGTGAAAAGGGAGCCAGGGAAGCCAGCAGACTGACTGTCTCCTCAGCTGTGTGCATACCACTGTTTAGAGTAAGACTGTAATTGACTCTTTATCATCATTATGATCCCACAGCGAATGAGTGAGCAGTAATCCCCCTGTTCTTCCTAGCCGCTTGTTTTCAAAGCATAAATTCCAGCAGAGGATTTCCACATATTTGGGCAGAGTTTTCATGAGAGAGATGGAAAAGTGTTATTGTGTGCTCTTTGTTTCTTTTCCATTTTCATTCACTTTTCTATCTTGTTTTGCTTCCTTATGTTTCTTTTTCCCTTCTTGTTTCTTTCCCCTCACCCTATATATCACGTCAAAGGAAACCCTGCTTCTCAAGGACTTATGATTGGAATAACAAGGACCATGTGCTTGCATGAAGTTAATGTTTCAATGTACAGTGCTACAGGATACACTTTTTTCGGTTTATGACGGAGGTTGAATGTTTGAACAGAACCTAAACATTACCCAGAATAAACGCTTACGTTAATAATCCTTCTTGCTTTGGCTAAAACAAGACAGACACAGAGAGAGGTCTGTAGCCGAGGCAATTATCATTTAATGATTTTCTGCTTTTTCCTTTTCCAGGAGCCATTAGCCTTGCACGCACCTGAAATTTACGGGGAAGAGACTGTGTGTGTGTGTGTGTGTGTGTGTGTGTGTGTGTGTGTGTGTGTGTGTGTGTGTGTGTGTGTGTGTGTGTGTTGGGTGTGTGTGTGTGTGTGTGTGTGTGTGTGCATCTGGAGTTTAAGGGGATGGGGTTAGGGGGATGCTCGCTGGAAGCAAGGGACAGAAGCAGAACTCAAAGGTGAAACCGTCGCATTCCTCCCTGCAAATGCTTATTATCAGGGGAAAAAAATGGATTTGGGGTGTATTCAACTTAGTCAACCGAAGGAAAAGATATGTAAAAACAATATTCTTCAATTAAACTACCAATGTTTAGTTCAGCTTTTCTATTATTTATTTTAATAAACTCCAACAGTGGACAAATAACTTTAATTGATTTAATATCTATCTATCTATCTATCTATCTATCTATCTATCTATCTATCTATCTATCTATCTATCTATCTATCTATCTATCTATCTATCTATCTATCTATCTATCTAAGTAGAAAATCATAAATGGCTAGTTTTGACTGACCTGTTGCCTCCTCAGGTGTCCAGTAACCTGATGTGTCACAGATACGAGTTGAGGAAGCCTCATAAGCGTACTGGTGGAAGATACCATCTTTCTCACAGTCTCCACAACTGATGCCAGATACATGGAAAGAGGAGCTAGGGCGAAAGCAAACAGATTCGCTAATTATGGCAAACAGCTATTTTCCAGACCAGGCCTACAATAGTAATGGGTAAACTTCCTTTCATTTTTATTCTACATGGACAAAGGAAAAATACTGACCTAGAAGGAGCACAAGTCACACACAGTCCCCATGCAAAAAGTGACCTTTACTTTGATGATTTGTGGAGAAGATTATTTCAAACTACAGTCGCAATAGTACCTAAATGCATTGTCGTGAGTCAACCAGGTGTATGAGATTTCAGAGTCTCCAAATAAGATGGAAGGATTGAAATGGAAGCCTTTTTTTGCCCACAATTAAAGATTCAACTAGCTGAGAATTCCATATTCCACTTCACACTTCTGAATTCTTTATTCCAGTTCTTCGCAGGTTACTGGAAAGTATAATCAAATATTAACTCTTCTGTCTTTCCTTGATTGCAACCAGAATGTTTTTAATCACCATACATTACATATAAATAGATCATGCTATTTGCCAATCGTAATAATAATATTGTACATGGTCCCTTTTCAAATAAAATCAGTAAAGATACATAACTGATGAAAACTGTACTTTGCAGTTTGTTAAAAGTGTTTAGCCCTGCAAGAGACCAGGGTTTACCCTGCCTCATGGGTAAGCAGAGGAAGGATGGATGGTTAGATGGATGGATGGATGGATGGATGGATGACAAGAAGAACCCATGCAATCATACCTTTGATAAAGTGACCCCCTGATGGATGGGAGCCAATAAATTGAGACAGAATCTGCGCTCTGGTCAGTCACTATGGGGGCCATTGGGATGGGGGCAGGCTGATGGTCCATTAGCCACTTATGGTAGACCAAGTCGAGATAGCAGTGCATCCTGGCCACTTGGTTTGGAGTGAAATGGTTGGTGCAGTTGTCATCTGAGAATCCAGAAGAATCCAGTAAATCTTTGAGCAACTAATTCACACACTAACCTTCAAACAACTGAAGCACAAAACACATCTGGAAATAATTACTGCAAACATCTGCTGCGAGGAGATGCAATTACACATGCAACAGCAATGTCCTTAATAAGCTTTTGGCAAATTTATAAGTACATCAGGCAACACTGGGGTGTAACAGTTTGAGACTATGGACAGAAAAGACTACAAAAATAACATAATTGTGTTCAAATGCCTTAATTTCTCATTGACCTAAATGAATCTAACAATTCTAAGTAAATACACTGACATCTGAAATAATACTTTGATTTTAAAATTGCCTTATGTGCAAAAGTTTAAGATTAGTATTGATATTATTATTGTATTTAGTGTACACACATTATGACACTTAAAGTTACAATTCCCATTGGCTTATATCCAGCTAAAATTAGCCAGTGTTAAAGTTCTCAAAACAAAAATAAATGTTTCACAGACACACTTTCATGCGTGTCTGTGATATAGTGTTTCATAAATGTCAAAAGGTAGTATTGTATTCTGCCAATTTCTATATATTATGTAACGCAGACATTACAGAGTGTATCTATTATCACTCTTCTGTCATCACTAATTCCATTACGTGTAACATCCATGCTGCAGTGCAATTTAATTGCCAACTTTTGTGGAATATTATTAAGGTTAGAAGATTTTGTTCATCCACTGTACCTGTGTAACTCATGTAATTGCTGTACGGGGCGTTCTGGTAAGTTGTGACTCCACATGTATCGCTGACAGCTCCAGGGTCGTGGCAGGCTTTGGATTTAGGTGTTGGGGCCGTGTCAGCACACAGATCTCCTGTCTCCATGGATGGGGTGGTCTCCTGCCAAAGCATGTGACAGAGCCACATGAATAAGTACGATAAGACTGGCTGGGGTATGTTACATTAGACCGCCCAACCGGTCACGACAGATGACTGCCCCTCCCTGAGCCTGGTTCTGCTGGAGGTTTCTTCCTGTTAAAAGGGAGTTTTTCCTTCCCACCGTTGCCAAGTGATTGGTTGTTTTGACTGTTGGGTTTTCTCTGTGTTATTGTAGGGTCTTTTCCCACAATACACAGCGCCTTGAGATGACTGTTTGTTGTGATTTGGCGCTATATAAATAAAACTGAATTGAATTGAATTAGCCTACATTATATTTAACACATGCGTGGATACTATTGTTAGTTTAACATTTAGTAAATATGGCTTCATGTAAAGCTGAGTTATTCCAATTAGGACTAATTCCATTAATTAGCGCCATTATAAAAAAGCTGAATTTAGCAGCCCTACCTGACATGGGTCATCACAGGAATCCCGCTCGCTCACCCCCTTGAAGACATGGTACAGTCCAAATATGTGTCCCATCTCATGGATCATTGTGTTGGAGTGGCCCATGGTGCCAAAGTAGGAGGGGTTCAGGACCATCCCACCTGAGAACAAGTGGTTAAAAATTGCAGTATCGGTTATAACTTTATTACAGTCTAGAACTCTGTGGTTCTTGCAAAGTCATCCAGACAGAAAATTCCATGTTTTTTAAGTGGCAAAAAGAATAGAGGAAACAGGCTTGTGATTAATCACTGTGACAGGATGTAATGATATGTGATTGTAACTGTGGTTTAGTATCCTTTTGAAAGATAATAAACATTATTAAATTTAGTGATAAGTTACATCTTACAGTTGGGGAATGATATGGTGAGGAATAATTGGAAAAAATTTCAAGATAAATAAATTCCTGAAACCACTAACAAAATATGCAACAGATAGCACTTTAAAAAAAAAAAATCAAACACAATTTGGGAGCTCTAAAAAACGCCCCCTAAGTGGCAGACAGGTTGGTTTCTGTAGTATCCTAATAATCACAGGATTAAGAACAGACATGGGTTATTGGTTTCCTAATTAGAAACAGTGGGTAAAGACACTGAGAAATGGAGACATTAAATACGTAGACACTAAACAACAGGGCCTCCAGAGACAACTTGTCATCCACTAACTTGTTGTTTTTAAACAGAGACAGATGCTGTGCGGCTGAAAAAAAAATGTCTGAACTGAATTCGCTGCTTTAATTCCAAAATCTAATTTTGGCTCTGGCCTGTAGCAGCAATGAAATACTCCATATTTAAAAAACAATTAATAGCTACAGAGTAATGACACAGTAAATTGCATAATTATCAGTTGGCATTTTTGCCTCAACAACAATAATGGATGCTTTAGAACTAAATCTGTGGCAGGGTGACGCTACAATGCATCCCTTTGATATAGAAATGCCAGAGGGATGGAAATGGATGAATGGATTTGATGGGCGTAATTTATGCATACTGTGTTCATTTTCTGAGATCTCTACCGTGCCCAGTGACTTTAGCAAATACATCAAAATGCCAACTTCAAACAAATATAACAAAGAATTGTAAAAAAGGGAAGAAAAAGGGCAAGATTGAAGGATCAGGGAATGGTCAATAAAAAAATAAACAAATAAAAAATAAACAAAATTTTCTTCTACCTGCTGGTGCAAATGTGATTTCTTTTTGTTTTGTTTTGTTTAAGAATTAATTTGCTTTGCTTTGACTAGGCCGTGTCATATTATTTGCCACTCAATTTGATTGTACTACTGTGTTTATGCACATGATGAAAGAGTACATAAATAAACAGGAAGCACAAACCTCCTCTAAGGCAGCTCACTCTCTGGGCAGGATTTACTTTTAAGGGAATAGTTTTGTATTTTGTATGTATTTGTTTTATTTTATTTGTTCTTTATGTACTTTAAGAGATTTGTAGTGCAGCCTTTCATTATTCACCCTGTTGACAACCATTTTTTATACTTGACTTAATAGAATTATTTATTTTATTATTTTTTATTTATGTGGATTCATTCTGTTTCTCTTGACAATGCCTTCCTTAAAGACAGAAAGCATTTTGTTCTCAATCTGAAAGAAAGGCAGGTGTGAAACATAAAAGTGAGGTCAGAGGTCGAATGTGACGTGATGTTTTAAACCTTAATGCGGTACTTTCTACATGTTGACAAGTTATGAGGCTTTTGTCCATTTTTGACCAATAAATAATGAAGTTGACCTTGAAGACCCTGGTGGATGTAAGCCAAATATTAAAGGCTTATTAACATGACCCCACTCTACACCCCTACAAAGTTTTATCACAATTCTTTCAAAGCATGCAAACGCTACCAAAAACAGAACTTCTTTGGCGGCGGTAACTAGGCATGGCTGGCAACAATAGTACAGAGCTCACAACGCTGTTTGTTTGTTTGGTGGTTGTTGGGTTGATTATCCTTTTCCAGTGGAAAGGGGAATAAAGTTTTGAAAAGAGAAACAGGGAGTGTAATGTGTCAGGAAAATCTTTACCACTTCCAGTTGCTCTTCCCATCTAATTGGAAAGGATGCAGACTGAGGGAAAATGTGGCTAAAGCTATCGCTAACAAGAAAAGTAGACAGAGGGAGAATTATAAAAAAAAAAAAAAAAAGATGAAAGAAACATGAAAAGTAAAATATGTAACATTAATAAAGCTCAATATAAATCCACTCACCTTGGTGTGTAAGAGCCTCCTTTGCCCATGGCCAGGTTGCAGCTCCTGCCAGCTCTTCACGTACTGAGTTGCTGGCAAAGAAGATGTTGAGAGTATCCGTGCCGTTCAGGTGTAGCTCCTCTTTTAGTTCTTTCACACTCATATAAGCCCTGCTCGTATTTAAAGAGAGAAAGCATGCAAATGTTAGAATAAGTTGTAGTTTCAAGAGAGATTTAGTAGACTGAACAGCCAAATGCAAGTGATGTACGCTCATAAACCGAACTGAAAAGGACAACCCTAAATTACATGCAACCCTGGTAACTCACTGTTACACCTCTACAGGGCAATACCTCAGTAGTATACCTGTTGACAAACAGATCTTTCTGTAACATTTTATTAAGGTTCACCAATAATGAATGCAATTTCACAAAACATTGACAGGAGCTGCAGTTTCATTGCTTGCAGCTACTCGCAGAAGTCTTTTTTATCCCTTCAGTTTCACTTTACAAGCACTACAGATTTACAGGGTCTGCATGTGATTCTCAGACACAAGAGAAGCATTCGGCAAACGGCACAACAGTGATAATTTCATTACCACTGTTCCTGACACAGAGACGGGATCAGACAGGGATTAACTGTAAATAAAATTCCGTATAGTGATTGCACTTTTACAGTGAATGTGACCATTTGTGAGACAGTGACTGTTCTTTGAGTCCTGAACTTTATCTGTCAGAATATTTTTATTCCACTGACAGTAAAACTCTGATTTATGCTCAAATTGAAACTTAATATTTTCAGTATGATTAATGTATCATCTTACCCTAATAGATGAAATTTGGTTGTGCCAGTGATTTCTGTGTTCTTATTGCTAGAACACCCATCAGTAGCTTGACCTACCCCAGTATTGATCAGATGTGTCCAAGTAACATCACAGAATTAGTCTTTTTAGACTTTTAAGATTAAAAATAAATTGAGAATATTCACATTCATGTGACATGGCATAGTATCCTGCTGGAAGCAGTCATTAGAAGATGGGTACACTGTGGTCATAAAGGGATGTACATGGTCAGCAACAATACTAGGCTGTGGCTTCAGTTGATACTAAGTGGCCCAAACTGTGCCAAAAAATATCCCCTGCACTATTAAACCACCAGCAGCAGCCTGAACCATTAATACAAGACAGGATGGATACATGCTTTCATGTTGTTTACACTAAATTCTGACCCTAACACCAGAATGAAGCAAAAATCGGGACCCATCAGACCAGGCAACATTATTTCACTCTTCTATTATGTGCAAACTGTGGCCTCGATTTTCCATTCTCGGCTGACAAGACTGGCACCCAGTGTGATCTGGTACTGTAGCCCATCTGCTTCAAGGTTCAACAGAAATGCTCTTTTCTGCATACTCTGGTGGTTATTTGAGTTGGTGTTGCCTTCCTGTCAGCTCAGAGCAGTCTGGCCGTTCTCCTCTGACCTCTGATATCAACGACTCATTTTCACCTAGAGAAGTGCCACTCGCTTGATATTTTTGCTTTTTTCAGACCATTCTCTGTAAACTCTAGAGATGGCTGCACAGGAAAATCAGCAGTTTCTGAAATATTCAGACCAGCCCATCAAGCACCACCAACCATCTATAAAGTTGGTTAAATTACCTTTCTTCCCCATTCTGATTCTTGATTTAATGTCTACATGCCTAAACGCAGTGAGATGCTACCCTGTCATTGGCTGAATTATGTTAACAAGGAGTGGAGCAGGTGTACCTAACAAAGTGGCCAGTGAGTGTACAGATTGAGACTGTTGTGACTAGGGTGAGAAAATTAGTCACATAAGAATATGTTTAAAGGCTTGTGCTGCATACTCAGTGTAGGGTATCTCTTCAGGAGAAGACAGTTTCCATCAACATCTATCTTAGCCCTAAACGTTACTTCAAATCCTAATTGTTTAAACTGGTCAGGTTACTTCAACCCCCCGCCCCCACAGCTGGTCCCCACATCTCTGCCTATGAAAAATGATCCCTGGGGCACTTTGATGTGTGAAGCCGAGTTTGTTTTTCCTCAGCTGCTGTGAGGTCACATCATTTTTCTCCTTTGCTTTCATAGCTGGAAAGCTATTTCACCTATTACCATTACTGGATCTGAAAGTCATGTGTTATGGTCTGACTGCCCAATGCCTCCATGCCACACAGTTTATGCTTTTAGCCCGGTCTGTTTTCTGGGGCAACTATTTGATGAAAAAAAAAAGTTATGCCTGTTTGAGACTGCATGCGGACTCTTTGCACAGAGTTAGGTCAGATTACTTCATATTTATAAAAATACATTCTGGTAAATGTATGAATCATGCATAATTTTGTTTGTGAAGTCGTGTTTTCTTTCATCACGCACAGGCCATGCTTTCAGAGGGTTTTTCTTTTTTATTATTATAACGTAATGGATTATTGTTTCATGTTGTATGTCTTAAGGAGGGAGTTAAGGTTTTATGTGGTTGATCAATTTCAGCTGTAGGGCTTACTTTGTTAAAAATTACTAAGCCATAATCTAAATTTACTTCAGTCAAGAGGTTTTTTTTCTTTCTTTCTTTCTTTTTTTTTTGGGTGATTTGGTTTGTTTTTTTGTCAGTTTCTCAAAAAAAGAAGTTAAGGTTTATGCTTTTGATTAGGCTCAGAAGCAGGTCTACATTTATTAACAGTACCTAACCATGCTTAAATCTTAAAAGGTTTAAAAGCCCTTGTGTTTTCTTTTTTTTTTCATTAGTAATATCATTATGTAGTTGCTCATTAAAGGATTGAGGTTTGGCGTAATGTTGCTCAAATTGTTCCAAGAACCTGAAGGATAGACAGGTGAGCTTGTGATCGTAAGACATCAGCTTTCAGCTGGAATAAATCTAGATGGATGAAATGAGAAAAAACTAATCCCCATCCTCTCACACACCACTGCCAATGTACCATTAAGTAAGGCACTTCACCTCTAAATTGGCCCAAAGCTGCTCAGCAGCCAAGAACCATACATGTGGCTAATATTCCTCCTAATGCAATCCCTCCTTCAGTGCATGTGTTGTACAGTAAATAAGAATGTGTTTCCTCAGGCATTTTGCCTGACTAAATAAGGTTTAAGATTTAGGATGCTTCAGGGAAACCCTGCTCATACTGCATTACTGAAGCTGAGTTCAGCTGAGGCTCCGTGCAGTATTCATCACCCCAGGCTACACAATTACAAGTGACAGAAAGTTGATTGCCAAGGAGTTGACTCAGACTCAGAAGATGCCTCAATGGAAGACTACAGCCAACCTGGCAAATAATAAATGGCTCTACATGATTGAAATGAAAACTTTGGTTATGAATTTACAAAATTTGCGGCTACGTCAAACGCAGTGGGAATCAACAGCAGAGTCAGCACTAGCACCGTCAACATGTGAAGCTGTTGGTGCACATCCATTTAAAATATTACTGTTGACAAGTCAGTTACTTTGAATCCCCAGGAATCACAAGACTGACTCTGAAAACGTCATGCTAACAGCAGGCAAATATTTAACATGCTACATACTTTACTGTGTACCTCACTTGACTTTGAACAATTTTGTGTGTTTTAAATAAAGTTAATACAAAGCATGTGCAATGCAAGCACTTGCTCAGGTCTCAGTAGCTGCAGTGTTAGGAAATTACACCAATTTATCCATCCATCCATTTTCTTCCGCTTTTCCGCAAAGATTTATACAGTATAACAAAACAAATCTCATAGTACATAAATCATTTTCAAGTAGGTAGGTAGGTAACAGGATATTGACCCCTTTCTCTTTTTCTCTCACCTCCATAATTTTCCCTAACTGCTTTGACCTTTCGCTCATACCGAGGCTGCTGGCCTATGCCTGGCTCTAAGCCTTGGTTAGCTTTAGCTTTAGCCACTTTGCCTTTGTTAGCTACTTTAAAATGCACGTATTCAGCTGGGTGATGGCGACTTAAATTTACACTTAAGTTTGCTGTTACAAACATTTTTGTGGCAGTCCCCACAGTTTATTTTGGGAAACTTTGTGTCTTCACTCACAGTGAAGAGTGTCCAAGCTAACATTTAGCATTTGGCTGTGAGTGTACACGAGACTGGTTGATTCTGGTCCCTGGCTAATAAAAAAAAAAATACTGAGAATCAGTCATCCACAGCAAGCATGCCACCACAATCTACAGTCCTGTGAAAAAGAATGATTTCACATGTAGTCCTGTGAAAAGAGGGGTAACTAGAGGGTAACTAACACCCTCAATATCTTGTCGAAGGATAGACACAGGACAGACACATAGGTAGACATGTCCTCTTCCTCTTCTGAAGTCAATCACCATCTCTCTGGTCTTATTTACATTCATAACCAGATGTTTTCTCCCACTACTCCACAAAATCATCCACTGGTGCTTTGTACTCCTCTCATCGATCACTTATACATCCAACCACTGGATAACTGTCAGAGTATTTCTGTAGGTGGCATAACCCAGAATCCTGCTGAAAGTCTGGGATGTCCAAGGTGATCAGAAGTGGAGACAGCACATTTCTCTGTGGCGCTCCGGTACTGCGTATCATCAAATCATCAAACGGCCAAAATACTGACCTCTGGGATTCAAAACAGTAGTAGAGAAACAAATAGGCATCATGTTGGCAATTTCCATAGAATTGAACGCCTCCTTTTAGATCTAGCACTGCCTAAAATCAGTATTTTGGTGGTAAATGTGCCAGTTAGGAAATTGAAAGCTTGATGGGTGCAGTAACAGTAACTAAAAACTTAGTTTGCATGTTGTGGCCCACGTTGACTAGCAGAGAAATGCATAAGGCTTGTGACAACCGGGGCTTAACTATATGAGATCATTGAATCAGTGTCATTCACAAGCAGGGTTCCAGCCAGTGGTTGATTGACTGCGCCATGCTGAGAATTTCACCGGATCGCAATCAGAACTCTTCATTACCACTGCCATTAGCAAGCGGGCCCAAACCTCGCGCACGCCGCCCTGTCGCCAATACCAGGCTCAGATTTTTTCTCTCGCTAGATCGCTGCACTGTAGTATTATTTCACAGCAATTTGTAATCGCCACGGTCTTGTTCACGCTTGATTTAGCGGGGCTACAGAAAGCAAAATGGCGACCAGCATGAACACGAGGGGTGAGAAGAGGAAAGCGGGGAGCTCAAAAGGACAATTTCAGGCTTCCTATTAAACATAAAATCCCAGGAGCTGTGAGAGGCCTTATCATGCTGACATCATGAAGGATATTTGAATGTAGGGAGTGCCTTTAGCAGCTGATCGGATCAATAAAATATCTGGATTATAATGTTTTTGTTGTGTATGCTTTTTATGTGATTTCTGCATTCCCATTAGTGGAAGGAAACGCTACTCTGGGACACACTGAATGCATGATATGTAACTCTTCTGATTTGTATGCAGAATTATCGCCCTATCAACCTAAATTAAAGTTCTGTGTCGGTCCTACAAATGTAACCAGAAATCCCCTTTAAACCCTACGCTGTAACATACAACGTGGCCTGACATGCCTCTATCAAGAAATGTAACTACACATCCATAAGCACTGTTGCCAACTCCTCAGTAAGGAAAGTAGCTATTGGCTGTCCTAAAAGTTGCTAGAAGTCGCTATATGACATCATCACCTAATTTGCTAAATTGATCATTTGCATGTAGTTGTAATTAAGACTGTAGGAGAGAGGAATAACATCTTTGGAGAGACAAAAAGTGAGGAAAAACATCCTAAATAGGTTTAGAACTACTAATAAACTTTATGGAATAGCTTCATGACTTTAATGCTTTGCCTAGACCCACATTACATAAATCAATTTTGTCCCGTATTGTTTAATGTTAGACTGTCATATATCCGGTTACCTGCAAAGACCCGAGGCAGAACTCTAATTCAGGCCTAACTATTCACTATTCACGCGTTTAACCTTAGCAAGGTAATGCTAATTCGCTAATGCTAAATATTAGTGAATAAAACATCAGCACAATAAAACTTGATTTAACACAACATCACACACAGAATTCACATGCATGTTAAGCATCAACGAGGCTGTGACGGATGTTTCAGGGGAGTTGCCTGGAGCTCTTTTTGCACACAAGTGCTCTGGCCAGGATTAACTAATCAAAAACTGTTAGCAAATCCAGGACATTTGTCTTAGCATAAATGTGCATGATGTCCCCCACCACCCCATCACTCCCTCCATGCTTGCCTTTCTTTCTCATCTTCCCCGTTGCACTCCCCTTTCCTTTTTTGTGATGCCAGAATCTGAAGCGTACCTGGCTATTGCTCTTAAATTGGCTCTTGACCACAAATTTGTGTTGTGACAGCAGCTGGCTTCAGAAACCTCTGGCCTTGTACTGGCCAGCAGCAGCTGCACACATATAGGGTCCCAAAATATGAATACCTGGCCAAGAGCTCAAAGGGGGGGGGGTCAAAAACCCAGATCCCAAACATAAAAATGCTTCAGTGCTCCACAAATGCCAGCAAAATGTCATCCTCGCATTAATTCTCTCTCCTGAGAGAATTGCCTGAGAAAGTTCGAGTTGGGATCCAGGTACACAGATGCACACACGCATGCTTACACTCACACACAAGCATTTTCAACACGCTGAGGTCAGGACCTTTCTAGACGACCTACACTACTGTTACTCCACTGGGCCTAGTTTTTATGACACGCTGGTCTCCTGTGCATGGGCTGCTCATGTTTTTACTGGAGGGTCGGGAGCTTATAGACAGAGCCTCTGGCAAGATTCACTGCGTAGGTCAGTTTGCTACACTGTATCACACACTACATACCATGATTGGTGATTTTTGCTTTCATTATCTAAACTGCTGAAGATTTATTCAGGGAAGCACCTCATGGGAAAAACAAAACAGACACAGAGCCGAGATTTAAAAAGATGTATTATTATCGACACCTTGCAGTCGTGTATCAAAACTAAACATATTCCAATTATGTAATTATCATGTGGAATTTGCTTTTGGCTCCTTAGAGTTTTATTTGTAAATAAACATCCTTTTAAATCTAGAATAATCTAGTATCTAGTATTTTATATACCTGAGGTGATGGATCCGACCTCTAAATAAAACTGTGTGCACAACAACAGAGCAGAGTTCTCTCTGCCGTCCAGCGTTTTTCCTCAGAGTCCATCTCCTCTCTGCAAGGCAGAGAACTCAGGCTGCGACAGGGAACATCTGACCATTACAGCTACCAGCCTCAATTTTTCCTCTCCGCCTCCATGAGTTTATCCCAGCAAGCTCATGACAGGACAACATAAATTTACATTCACTTATGACACACCCGAAGGGCTTCCTCCATATGGCCAAGCAATGAGACCACACACACACACACACACACACAGTCCAGCTTTTTTTCTTCTTTGCTTCTACCAAACTTTAACCTGGGTCTTCAAGGGAAAACTGTCCTTTTCCAGCAACAGGGTGTTGCACATTCGTCCAGCTGCAAAAATGTGCACCTGCTGCCTGCACAGTACAGCTACAGTCTCCATCTGTTGGCCATTGGGAGCTGTCCAGTTAAACCTGTCTTCTTCTGTTGGCCACTGGAAATGCAGAAGGTTAAGCACCTTGCTCGCAGGCACTGTGTTTACATCAACCTAAAACTTCTCTGTTGTCTAAACCCAGATATCATTGCCGATAAGTTTACTGAAAAATTAAAGATGCCAGTAATTACAAATGACCTGTGGCAGGGATATACCCAGGGGTTAAAGTGGGAGTGATTCATAACGGCATTCTGGCACCTTTAGTAAATAAGTAATTTAAAACTGATGGGAAATTTAATGCACAATAATATCAAGCCAGTTCTTCATGTATTGCAGTCTGACATTGCTTCCTGTTGATGTCCATTTACTCAACAAATCAAAAAGTAATGCCCCTCCACACACACACACACTCCTGCCTGAATACTCTACACACGTTTCACTACTTCTCGTTCCTGTCATGCCTTAATGCATGCAGATCTCAATAAAGATGAGGTCTTGGTACTTGTATTCACCATCAAGCTGGCTGCAGGGGCCGGGGTTCGAGTCAGCCTGGGGCCTACATGTAATTCCCCCTCGCTCTCTCCCCACTTTCCTGTCACTCTCCACTATCCTATCAAAAATTAGTTCAAAAGATGCCCCCAAAGAACACTAATAAAATAACCAATCCATCTAGCATCTAGCCACAGAAGGCGAGCAAACATAAAGGGTGCTCCTTTTTTTTAAGTGATAGTGGTGAAATGTTACATGTAACATTTCAAACAGCTCAACAAGCACACAAGCTGTTTCTCTGTAAGTTTGGCATATGAGCTGTGTGGCTGGCCAAAGGCGTAGTGGCTGTATTTGCCAAAAAAATAATATTAATGTGTCATAAGTTCACTCTCAGAGATATTCAAGGACATGAGAAAGGGTGTACAGGAAATGAAGATGAAAGATTATTTTTAAAAATAAGGACTGCTCAGCAAGTGACCTTTGATAAACTGGAGCTTAAAGCTTTCGTTTAATTTCTTAATTCCTGCTATGTGTTGTTGAGGTTATGTGGTTATTTCATGTTGGGAAATCCAACCAACTGAATGCTAATAATTGTGTGTTATTCAAAGGTTGTATGAGAATATTTGCTACATATTGTGTAGGGGTTGGAATGCAGTCTTAGTAGCTCATATAATATCTGCTTGTCAAATGCATTTGACTAAAACACAAAGAGCAACAGCTCAAGTCAGTTGATCATAGCTGACCCACAAAGAAAATAAGTATAGTGGACTTCGTAGTTAAAAAAATAAATAAATTGGGATTTATATTGAGTCAGTTTTCTTTGCTGCATTGCTAAATTGGATGTTAGGATTCCCCACCTGCAAATTCCACTTTCACCCCAGGTTACACCTATCTACATAGAGCAGTATGATGTTTTGGTAGTGCTACCATGAAACACAGATCACACCTGGAAATGTTAGAATTTTTTTGACTAGCTATGCACTTATGAGATTGTATAGAATGCCAACGGGACCTTTAATGTTCAGCTCAAAAGCTCAATACTTTTTAACTTTGACTCTTCGCACGATTTTAGATTTCAAAACTAATTGGCCTTGTTATAGCCCCTCAGTTCATCCAGTGCCTGAAACAGGCCCTTTTACCCCTGAAACACATCAGAGCCAGAGCTCTGATGTGGCTACCAAAAGTGATCACACTCACTCAAGACAATGCTTGCAGTCCTGCCAGATGTGCCACAGCGTATTTCGGGAGAATCCCAAAAATGGCTCTTTGCTCCAATTTGCTTAAAATACTGCCAGGTATTTCTTTTTTTTTTACAGAAGCCACAGTGAGCTTGACAGAGCATATGAGGATGGCAGGAAGTCCCAAAAACAAAGGATACATGAATTGCATAGAGAACTCACAATCCACCCCATGAAGACTACATGCTCTGCTTCTGAAACACTTCCAATGTGATTTGAAGCTGTGCGAAGGACAGAAAAAAAAACTGCATCAGAGACACACAACATATGTATTTCATGGGTCAGCTTCCTCACCCTTCCCTTTTCTTCTGATTGGGTGATCTTTGTAAACAAAAAGTTTTTGGATATTCCCTCATTATGACATCATACAGAGCCAAGAGTAGAAAAAATGTCTAAAATGAAGCATTTAGAAGAGTCTGAAGCATGAGCTTCTGACTCTATGGAATTACTTACATATATGTTACAGAAGTATTTGGCCATGGCTAATATACCATTATTACAGACAATAAGGAAAAGTGGTCCATTTTAACTCGGTACAGAGGAATGAGTACCAAGAACTAATTTCCATTGGTTGGAACAAAATAATCAAAAGATTCAAAAAGAACAAAATAGCTGAAAAGTGGCATATTTTGGCACAAGAGCACCATCTACAAAGCTTAATAAGATCATCACATATAAGTTTATGGGCATGGGATAATGGCACCATCTTGGTATTTGATTGGTTATGAAACAATATTTTAAATTAACCAACACCAGTAACTATGTGCTTGCCGCTTCAATATACTGTAGTGAGTAGCTACTGCTCCCATATCAGAGATGACAAACAAGACACTCCCTGAAAAACTGAAATGAGTTTATAATGAAGTTAATATTCTTTAATAAGCTTGTAGTGAAACTCTGGCTTCATGTGACAGCCCTAAGGACTAGCAAAGTAAATGACTTGTCAACAGTACTATTTAAAATGGACTTTTCATTAACCATTACTTCAGTGTTTCTCAAATTCTGTTGCTAAACTACTGTACGTAATCCATATGCATACTCTCATACTACATAAATATGTCATTCATTTTTAAAATGGCTTTCCACTGAGAGCAGAATATAATTATTACATTAATAGAGGCTTTCAGAGGGAACTCTGCTTAGTTGCTTTAGTTACTTAACCTCCATTGAAAGGTCCATTACATTAAAAATAAACGAATGGAAATATATAATGGAAAAGTAGCTATTTTGCTGTTTAAAAAACATTTATTCATCCTTGTGTTAAGCTGTCACACTCTGTCAGCTCCAGAAATCAAAAGCTAAATCTCATGTTTTAAAAAACAGTTTCAGTTCCCGTGTTCTGTTTCCCAGTGGCTCAGTGTAAAGCTTGCGGTTGCAATTTGGATTAAGGATCCTTTAAGAACCTCGGCCGACGACCTCATGGCAAGACTTCATGCAAGCTATTTGGAACGCTGCGTGAGCCTGTCTGTCAGACCAAATGGAAGGCAGTGGGCTGCCACTCGTGTTGTTTAGCAAAAATAAGTGTGTACTTTGGCCTCTTAACCCACCATTCCCACTTCACAGAGCTCTCTCTAAGACCACTGGGGAAAGTGAGAGCCCCAATTTGTTCATGCAACATTATGAGCTATTCATTGCACAGCCCTGCTGAAGCACTGCAGCATGCTAAATACAGATACCTCACTGCCTCACCGGGAGAGGTGGTCTTATTAGTGCCCATTCATGCCCACAGAATTCTTCTCTCTGGAAAAATATGTTGTCCTTACTGGCTTAAAATTTAATCCTCCTGGTGCTGTCTATCCTTAACAATGTAGCCTTTTACATATTCCTGCTGCCTTAACATAAAATGATATGCAGGATATAGATGGACTGACCACTGTCCTCATAAAAACTTTACTTAACTCAACACCTCCTTCAAAAATGTTTCACATTAGAAATCTTCTGTTGGCTTTTTTTGGCAGGCCTTTAAAGTTAAAAAATGCAGTGGGTTAGTAGTGGGGTTAGGGTTAGGTTGCATTTTAGATGTGTACCAAACATATGTAGTTTCAGAAACACTTTGACTTTCAAATCAAGACTCTTTGCTTGAATATCGGCCTGACAGCTCTTCTTTTTTTAAGATTTACGTTTAGGAAGGCCAAATAGGCAAATATTCTATATAAAGAGGTAGATAAGAACCTGGAACTACTCCTGTCCCACGATGGGTCACCAAAGAGGTTAAAAGACATCCAAAAAAGTGTACACAATTGGTTATGAAACCGAAATGTTTTCTAAAATATTAATATTTGGAAGAGCAGAGTGGTGAAAATGACATTTGTTCAACAACCTCACCTGTCAGGAGATTCAGGATCAAAACAGGTCTTTAGGACATCTGTAACTTCTGGGTCACAGCAGTCTCCATCATCATAGTCAAAGTGTATACTGTTGCACTCCATGTTACAAACCCCATCCTGCCTCTTCCAGTTATAACAAGGCCCCACCCTGAGACAGTCTCCTCCATCGTGACCCGTCCTTGGGTGGTCACATTCAGGGTCACATTGGCGATTCCCAATCTTTGCAATCCGGCAGTTGCTGAGGATGAACCTCTCCCGGAGGCTGGAGTTTCTGACCGTGTAGACACTCAGATCCAGGGTAATGTTATAAGGGTGGAAAGCGTCGGTCAGAGCCTGGTGCTGGAGCTGAATTTGGGCTTCCGTCACGGTTGGGTTTCCACCATCATCATTGGAGAGGTTGACAACTCGGTAGCGAATTCGCTTGGGTGTTCGGAGCTGCCAGTTGCTGTTGTAGCCAGAAATGATGTCTATGTTGTCGCAGGGCGTAAGGCCACACGGTGGCGGCAAGAAAGAGGAGACAAGTTCTTGCTCAGGGACTGACATGGTGATGATGGTCGGATGAAGGTCTTTATATGGAGTCCATAGTTGTTCCACCTCGTAGGCAGAGAAGTGATAATTCAATTAACTATTTACTTTAAACATCTTTACCAATTAAGCAGTTCAATTTACTAATTAAGTATTTTAGCTAAGATTAAAACAACAACTAACAATGCAGGAATTAGCTGCTTACATCAGTGAAGTCAGCCCACATCGCCAGGATTGGATCACTCATGTCAATCTGGAGTGGCCTTTTCAGCAAATCCTCATGGGAGCGGGCACAGCCCCACAGGACCACACCTCCTATGTGGCCTCTGAAGCTTTGTCCCTGATCGGACTGATTGCTACCAAGAAAGAGGGTTCTGCAGGCCTTCATGAAGGGGCTGTAGAGATTCCCTGACTGTAGGCTGCTTTCTCCCATCTGAGGCGAACAAAGAGGGGGAACAACAATCAAGAAAAGGGACATAAACTCATTTTTCTTCATTGCATTATGCTCTAAGTATATTTGAAGATATCCCCTAGCTGAAACTCCTGTAGAGTGTGGGGTGACAAAACAATTTAGCTACAATATGGGCACATACCAGTTAGCACGCCATATCCTTTTAGTGCCCAGCCCCCTAAGAAGATATTGTGATACTGCTACTAAATATTAAAGAGTCATTGAATGTACCATTGATTTGTATCTTTGGTAAATGACCAAACTCAACCAAAGTTCAACCACACACCTTAGCTCCATCAACATACAGAGTCATGTTATGACCGTTGTAAGTGGCCATCAGGTGAGTCCAGACGTTGGCTCGGTACCGCTGGTGGCTGTAGACAGTGGTGGATTTCACAGCTCGGTCTGTACGTAGCGTGAAGTAGAAGCGTGCATCTCTGGTGCCAGCAGGCTCCACAGTGCGAATGCCTACTGACCAGCCCTTCTCACTTAGTGAGTGGGAACAGTTGTCAAAAACACCTAGGGCACGGGGTAAAGAGCAGAGAGTGTGATATGTTATTTTGAAAGAATAGTGTTGGAAAAGAACGAATATTCACAATTTACAAGGGCTCAATACCCTTGAGAAATTAAACAGACAATCACACCAACAGGCAACCTTTCCAAGTAATTATACTCCTATGATTACAGGAGGACTGAGAGAGAGGGGGTGCACAGAGACGTAGTTAGACAGAGTAAGACAGAGAGAATAGACAGAGCCAGAAACAGCAGGATAGAACAGAGAGGGGAAGAAGGTCGGAGGTATTTTACTAAGCCAAGGCAAGGCCCTGATGTTTCCATCTGCTGTTGCAACAGACACACACAGACGCACATCTGCTCCCCAGATGTAAAACTCTGGGACAGAGAAGGGTCAGGGAACCCCCTCACCCTCCTCAATGCCATATGTGTGCGTGTATGTGTCTATGCTTACGTGTGTCTAAAAGGGGCAAAACATCCTCGTGGAGTTGAGCCAGTTTCATGGCTAAGCATTCAGTTCAGTAGTTGTGAGCAGGCTGTAGAGTTGTAGCTTGTTGTGGTTACTACATACATGTTTTAAAATATAAAACAACAGAGTTTTTATGGGAAATACTGTCTTTACACTGCACTGCATTAATTTCAAGGCAACTAATGCATCCTCACTGTGGTGATGCTTGTTTAGCTTCATTATTACATTGAATTTAATCTTTTAATTCTGCAGCCATTTTGGCCACTGGGAGGCAACAGAGGCAGCTGGCAACACAAAACTGATATAATGTGAATTTTTAATGTTGCATTGGTAAACATTTAGCAAAACAATTTCAGCTCAGGTCAATGGATGTTCCTAGTGGCAAATTTACAGATTAAATAAATGAGGAAAAAAATTTGTGTCAACTCTGGACACAAGTCAAAGAACAAGGTTAAAAGTTTTTCATAGAAATACTGACTGTGTATTTAAGAGTCATTAATCATATTGTTCGATATCTACATTTTAAATATAACTGACGTGCAGCACATTACCATTTACTGCACTGACACAGTGTCAGATTAGTTTGCCAAGTGTGGCTAACCTTAGCGGCGCTAGCAGCAGCAGCCATTTTTTTTTCCTTTCAGGTTAATGCCTGTGCAGAAGGTAAAGAACACACTGCACTGCTGCAGGTAAGCGGTCAGTATTGCAGAACTAACACCTTAGAAGCAACAGTTAACTGGTCTTGTACTAAATAAAAGATAATAATTTTAACTAACTTATATTCCTGTTGCAAACTAGCAAGGACAGTAGCGTCGCTGTCTGGCAGTTTTGGCGGGAAATGGTTAGCATCTTTGCTCTTTAACGCTCCACCCATCTAACTGCTAACTTTTCCTGTCTGCTGTGTGTTTGCTGGGCAGGTAGTGTACATGATCAGAGATACTATATAAAAAAGACCTGCTAAAACAAGGTTACTGAAGAAAGTGAAATATCCAAGCTAGGAAACCCAAACAGTGGGCTGAAATATACCCTGCAGAGCAGTGAGACACAGTTGAGGATCTTTTTTTTTTTTCAGTTCACTACTACTGTTGCCAGACACCTCTATTGAGTTACTCAGTCAATTGATTTACTGTTAGAGTCCAACTTTAAAAATGCTGCATACAGCAGAGTATAATACATAATAAAATCTAGCATAAAGATCACTAATGTAATGTGTGATAAACCATGTGGCATTGGAAACTAAACATATTACACCAAAGGAACAATAAGACGAGACCTAAATAATTCAAGATTGTTATCTAAGCCAAAAATTAAAAACTGCTAACATTTAGATAATCTTTTCCCATGCCATTCTATCATCGACATGTACTTTGTGCAGTACTGAATTACTATTGAAGTACTGTTTCCATATATGGTGTTCAGTACGCAGTAAAATCCAGGACTTGTGGAAATGTACAAAAAGTGTCATCATTACAGTGTTTGTCCAGCGGCCCGCTCCGGACTGTACTGTTTACAAGATTCTGCAACGCTTACAGTCGCACAAAAATAAAGGGCTGAAATGTACAAACAGATTTAAAAGATCATCAGTGACCATTAGAAGTCAAACCAATGTCAATGTCATGTCTAGCAGAAACAATAGGAGTTTGTTTTTCACTGAATTGGTCAAATTCCTTCTGGACACTACAAAGAGAAAGGCCCATGCCACAAAATGCCGCCCTCACATAAGGAAGCAATGAGGGGAAAAAAAAAAGTTGAGTAATGGAGTCGGATCTTTGATCAGAGTAAATGTGAGCAGACGTAACAGTTTGTGGTCTCCCTCGCTATCTGGACAGCTGCAGTGCTACACCATAGCGCTTTTATCCTGTTCAATTTGCTTGATGTATGTGTTGTTCTGTCAAGTGTTCAGCTTTTCAAATGCAACATTCTCAATGCTGGAAATATTGCAATGTTTGTCTTCTTGAGCAGAGACTGCAAAACTAAAAAAGAAAAAAAATGCAGGTTGCATCAGGATCGGTGTGTCTACAGCTGGCACAATAATGGAAAGGCAAGGAAGGCTAACTCTTGAGATGAGAAGGTGAATGAAATCAATCATGTTTTTTAAAAATATTATTAACAGATTCTCTGTCTTGAATGAAAATGTAATTTACCAGGTTATGACACAAATGGCACAAAAACAATGTTATTGTCATTTGATTACTCACTTTATTTTTAGGGGTATCATAACTGCATCGATGATATCTGTGATCTTTAAAGAAACTTATTGGAAATTTTTAAAAAAATTCAATTTCAATTTATTGTTGAAAACCATCTAGAAGTCATTAAGGTTAACAACAGAATGTGAAGAAATAAGTGCTCTGACTTTATGTCTTAAGTGCCTATGTATTGCACTGCAGAGATCCAGCACTGTGCAAAAGTCTTGAATCACCCCTTATTCTTTATATTTTGCTAGATAAACAGGAAATTCAGTATATGAAGGTCAATATTTTTTATTATCATTTCTTTTAGTAGCCTTCAGGAATAGTTCTCCAGGTTCTTTGAAGGACATTCGACAGCTCTTTTTTGGCCTATTGTTCCATTCTGTCAAGCTGATCCCACACTGCTTTGGTAATGTGGAGGTCCGGGCTCTGGGAAGGCCAATCCATGACTGATAGCGTTCCATTGTATGTTTTACTATCAGGTTATGCTTTTACTGCAGTGGCAGTGTGTCTTGGGATCATTGCTGAAAAATGAAGCTGTTGTCAGTCAGATGCTTTCTAGATGGTATTGGTATTACTTTTCTGCTTTCATAATTCCATCAATTTTGACAAGATCTCCAACACCACTGGCTGAAATGCAACCCCAAACCATGACAGAGCTTCCACTGTGTTTTACAGATGGCTGTAGGCACTCACTGTTCTACCTCTGACCTCCTGACCTCCTCCATATATATTGATAACGATTTGAAATTTGGATTCATAACTCCACCAGACCTGATGCCACAGATTTTCAGTCCAGTTCTTCTCCAGTTCTGGCATACCTCAGTCTTTTCTCCCTGTTTCCCCTCCTAAAGAATGGCTTCTTTGTCCATTTTCCTCAGATTTGTTCAAGGACACACTGCACACCATGCTGACATATGCCCAGTTTTTGGCTAATAACTCTTTTGGAATCATCTTGTTGGTGCCAAAATACTATTTTATACCTTTCAAACTTCATTATCTTTGGCATTTTTCAGAGATTCAACTAAAGAAATATGTTCAACACAGATTTACCTTTAAAATCCTTTGATTAGTTCATAAAGTACTCACTTGTTTGCACCCTCAATACATCTCTGACCTGCTCAGTGCATAACCCAGTTAGACCTCAGTGAGATCATCAGGAGCAGATCTTTGGTGCTCTCAGTTACTTGCTCAATAATGCTCATTTACTGAGCATTATTCCTATTGTTTATACATTTTGGATACTGTGATAATATTGTTGTGATCTGTTTTTGCTTCTTTTTTTTCTTGATATCAACACTGCCCTGTATAGATTTTTTTTGTGGAATGTTTAGCTTTAGCAACATTTTCCTCTTGGTTTACATTGTAATTGTAATAATCCTAGAAGCTAGGAATTACTGTGGCCAGTGTGATCGGTCATTATGATTACCAGCCATCAATATATTCATCGTCCTCATTATAATACCCTATCATTATGATAGCCTTTTCATCAGAACTGAAAATTATCCAGTCACATTATCAGCATCCAGTAACAGCAATCATAATTCCTGTCAGTGTCCAATTACATTCAATCCCAATCATTATTGTTGTCAACAGGGATGTAACCAGACCCTAAAATTCCAGGGTCAACACAACTGGGAGTCGGTTGAGGTATGCATTCAAAGCAAGGTGCATGCTTTCATAACATAATTCTATTGAGCTTGCATTTTTCTGGTTGTCATTAATGTTAGTATGAACCAAGGTTAGGATTTAACTTGAGAAAAGCACCGCTCACTGCAACTCACCGGTGGAAAACGGTAATAATAAAATTATGCAATCTGATCAGAAATATCAAAAGCATACTTCGCTGATTAACAACAAGAATGCTATTTTTCCTCCTTTCACAGAAAGCGAGCAATCATCCCAGAGCGTGCAGGGAAGGGATTCATTCATGTGACAACAGCAAACTGTGTGCACATCCAGCGCGCTGCCTATCATTATAGCAGAGCATCCAATTCGTTAAGAATACAGTGATGCTGAATATGTAAAGCCATTATCAACATCCTCGTTTGATAAAAAATTCTTTGCTTGTTTGTTTTTCCCCTAAAGACCTAATATTAAAAAAGAAGTGTTGACACTGATTCTCTATATATTTTTTTTCTTTTTTGCAACCCGACAAAGGGACACATTTTTAATTTTAAACATTACATTTTAAAGTTTCTAAAACAAACAAAAAAAAGGATTTTATTTTATCTTCTTTTTAAATTTTCTTTTTTTAATTTTATAGTACACTGCTGAGACCTGCTGTGATGTATGACATTGGGACGGTGGCACTAACAAAAAGAGAAGAGGCAGAACAGGCCACAAAGTTGAAGATGCTGAGATTTTTTCGTTGGCATTGACCACAGGGGACAGGGTTAGAAATGAATATTATCAGAGGGAGATTTCAGGTTGAGCGGTTTGAGTGGAGAAAAAGAGGAAAAGATTCATCGATGTAGTGAAGGAGGACATGAGATGATTGGCTGTGGTGACCCCTAAAGACCCCCTAAAGGGAGCCAAAAAAGAAGATTAAAATATAGATCTCCAACACTGTTTGTAAGCATGCCAGGGAAGCCTATTATTTAATATAGACATTGGCTAAAATTATACATGTGTTCTGTTGTGCTGAGTTGTTCTTTGTTTGTTTCATCTTATTTGCAATTTTGTAGCTCAATTTGTGTGTTGGTTTAACTTAGTTTTGCAAAGCTGTGACACCATGAGTGCAGTGGGTTGCTGGGCTGTCATGTTAAGAAGCACAGTGTGCAGAGTGAAGGTCTGCTAATTGTAAAATGTAAATTCATGAAGGTGAACCTTGCTCATGCTTATCTTGAAAGGCCCACTGAAGGACATAAATATTTAATGAAAGGCAAAACAATATTTTTAATACTTAGAATTTATACTAATCCTTTTAAAGGCCACTTTTAGTCAGAGACAGAGCTTTTTTACATATTTATCATCCTTTTCTCTGAAACAAAATGAACAGGTCCAGAACTTTGGCATTATTTTGAACAGTGACCTCAGTTTTGATAATCATATTAATAAGGTCGCCTGGACTGCTTTCTAGCACTTCAAAATATATCAAAAGTTAGAAATCTCTTATCTCAAACTGACTGTTCAGCAGCCAGATGGAAATTTGAACATATTACCCCAATAATGAAATCACTTCATTGGTTCCCAGTTCAACACAGATTTACCTTTAAAATCCTTTGATTAGTTCATAAAGTACTCACTTGTTTGCACCCCCCAATACATCTCTGACCTGCTCAGTGCATAACCCAGTTAGACCTCAGTGAGATCATCAGGAGCAGATCTCTGGTGCTCTCAGTTACTGCGGTCCTGGAACAAGCAGCCCACTGACCTGAGGTCAATTTGAACTGTGTCTACATTTAAAAAGCAAACTTAAAACTGTTTTTTTTTTTTTGCGTGCATGTGTGTGAACTTCTCTTTACAGTTTGTTTTGTTGTTTTTATTGCTTTAAGGCAAAGTGGACCTACACAGTCTTTTATGTTTTTATCTTTCATGTTAAGTGCATGCCATTTATGTGTAATAAAACATGCTATATAATTAAAATTGCCATTGCAATATATATAAATTCACAACATGGAGCAATGTGCTGAAAATATCTGAGTTGCCTTAATAACGTCATATATTTATTTTGTGATCTGTGGATTATTTTTGTCTGATTTAATTAAGAATAAATTAAGACTGGTTGTTATGATTAAGGGTGCATGTGGCAGATTATTTAAACATTTGACTTTGAAGTTCATTAGCTTAAAAACTAAGGCAGTCAGGTCCCGTCTTTTCTTTAGCTCTGTCAGCGTTTGGGGTTTGCAGTGCAGAGCAGGATTTTTTTTAGTTATAGTAAAGCAGTTATGAATTAGTGCATGGCCGCAAACATGGCCTGGTTTGGCATTTTAATAATGTGACTTTTCAATGCAATTAATATTTCAGGCCAGTTCATTTAGTGGGTCAGCTGCATGTAGATATATACTTGAGTGTTTGTTTAATTCAGCTGACAAATTAATCATCATTTTTCCTGATCATTGTGATTTCTGCCATCACTATCAGCATGTCCAGAAGAAACACAGTAAACCTTCTTGCTTCAATTTCAGGGAATTTCGTGCAGCACAGAACAGAAGACTGTTGTTGAAAGGGCAAACTCAAAGGACCTATGGCAAACTTTTTGTGACATGTCAGATATGGATATTATTTAGCCCTCGGAGGTGCTTTTGATGTTGTAAAGACGAGTTTACACCCACCTGCTATGACCGCAGGATTGCTCTGCCCGCCCTCTGCCTTCACCCACAGCTCCAGGCTGAAAGTGGCCCTGGGAAGCTCCACTCCTGCCGGCAGCTTCACCTTTAGTTGTTCCCGACGCCCGTTGAAGTAAAGGGCGGTCATCCAGGACGGGGGCACTCTTGGTACGGGGCTCCCCCAGGTGCCTGCGGGAAGGCTCGCAAGCCGCTCCGCTTCCTCCACCTCATCGGGGTAGTCCTCCGTAACGTTTTCAGGGGTAACTGTAGAGGACTGGTGGTCTCCATCTCCCTGATGCAGCCTTTGGAGGACTTGGAGCCCCCTGGAATCTGTGGCGCTAACTAGGGCAACTTTCTCCCAGCTGGAGTTGCCCTCTTCTTCGTAGCGAAACGTCCCGTGGAGGCTGCGGGTGGACCTGGAGCGGGGTGCGCGTGGGGGACGAGTGGAGGAGACGGCGTCTTTGCGCACAGACATCCCAGGTTGCTGCGAGTCGACTGGACCCACATCATGTTGCTCCCCCTTGTCGTTTCTGCCCGACCTAACATATTCACCCCTCTCTCTCGCCGCCACATACTCGGTGTCACCCCAGCCTCCCTTCTCCTCCCCCGCCGGAGCGAACCCCCTCGCCCCGGTGTCAAACCCGCACCCTCCTGCACAAACCGCAGGAGCGCTCTTGACAGTGTACAGTTCTCTCCGGCTCGTGTGCGGCCTCGGACGGGCCACTGGAGGGCGGTGTTGAGACGGGGAGAGGAAGCTGAGCTGCCGCCGGGACCTCCACACGCCGGAGACGGTGCAGGGCTCACCTGCCAGCCTGGAGAGCTCACGGTCAGCCTGCCGGGCCAAGGCGCGTTTGTAGAGGCTCAGCGCATCGGAGCGAAGCAGCCACGTGTTAGTGATGAAGACGAAAAAGACAGCCAGTAGTCTGATCAACAACATTTTCTTACGTTTAAGTGTTTGGCCGAGTTTGTTGGAATAAAGGTGAGGGGAAAAGATTTCAGCCTTTTCCACGTCAACAAGAGATCCAACACCAGACGGATGTTAGATGATGGCAGAGAAACCTGCGCGCATTTGCACAGCAATGCTGATTTTTTGGAATTGCAGTTAACCTACTTAAACAAATTAGGGGAGTAATCAAACACAAACGCAAATCAGTGCATCCCAAAGAGCCCAGATTAAAAAAAAAAAAAAAAACAAAAGCTATAACATTTAAAGTTTCTCACATAGACTTGAGGATTTTTGAAGCTATGTGTTCCAATATGCGTTGATTGCTGCTAAAGAATCACAGTAAACATTTAAAGTTTTTGCCAAGTGACCCTAAATATTTTCTTGACACACTTCTGCACTTTGCGCGGACATTTAGAGGAGGCGCGTTGCCCGCAATATATCTGCAGCCTCTGGCACTTTATTATATAGAAGAAAAGAAAATACACCGATCTCTACCAGCCTTTCACGAAGCCCACGAGGTGAAGAAACACCAGTCTGATTTCATTTATTAAAAGTAATTCTCGGCACAAATGTTTTGTTTTATGACTAAGTAGAATATGGGTGCAGCGGCGGATTTACTTAAATAATCTGAAATCCGGTTTCACCCTTTCCACGAGACCTGCTCTTTCTTTTTACCTGACCATTGAGCATCAGTTAGTGCGTCCTGTTCCAAAAATATGACCGCAAGGTGGGATCGGAGTAAGCACTCCACGGGGGAAAAATGAGGCGCAGTGCAAAGTGCCGGCCCTAAAATAGCAAAGCTCTACTTATTGAGCTTCCCTATAAATTCTTTAAGAGGACGGGTATATTAGTCCGATCAATCAGAGTTCGGCATCTGCGCTTGAGCTCCGCTTTTCGTTGCGCGCCTCTGTGCGCTCTTTGCTGCTGCTGCTCTCCGCCGGTTTATGCAGTAGTAGTAATATCCTCCTCCATTCACTCCTTCACCTCTCTCTCTCTCTCTCTCTCTCTCTCTCTCTCTCTCTCTCTCTCCAAAGGGTTTTTTTTTTTATCAGGGAGCCCCTACCCGTCCTGACATCACCGGTAGGGGAAGTGTGGTGGTGGTGGTGGTTATGGACGAGGAGGGGGAGGCGTCCCACTCCGCTCCCTCACACTTGAGTTTTACAAGGGAAATCCTCTCCTCTCTCTCCTGGCCAGTGCTGCTGCTGTGCTGTGCATCCCTCTGATCCAGAGTTCAGACAGGAAAAAAGCTGTAAAGTTTATTTATACATTTATTATTCTTGTCCTGACCTCATCCAGCCACCAAATCCATCCATCATCACCAGTGGTGGAAGAAGTATCCTGGCCCTTTTACTTCAGTAAAGGCAACGGTACAAGACTGTTAAAAAAATATATATATATATATATACATACATACTACTAATATATATATATATATATATATATATATATATATATATATATATATATATATATATATATATGTGTGTGTGTGTGTGTGTGTGTGTGTGTGTGTGTGTGTGTGTGTGTGTATATATATATATATATATATATATATATATGTGTGTGTGTATATATATATATATATATATATATATATATGTGTGTGTGTGTGTGTGTGTGTGTGTGTGTGTGTGTATATATATATATATATATATATATATATATATATATTGGGTTGCAAAACGTGCATCCAAACTCGTATTAACAGCAGATAGAGTGGTGAAATATATTTCAAGCTTTTTAATCTGTATTTGTTTGGCATCAGGTGCTTTGCAGATTTAGAGTGATGGGTGAATAGGAGTAAAATTATCCTTCAAATGTCAGGTCCGTGCTGATTTAGTGTTTTTGATCACAGCACTGCATCAACCCTCTAAGGTCTATTTCATCATTGGTGACAACCCTAACCCGTCCCTAACCTGGAGACTTAGAAGTGAGGGGGTTAAAGTACCTGAATTCTTCCTCCAACTCTGGCAAAATATTGAAAAATGTACTCTGTCATCAAATTGAGTAGAAGATACAAGCCCTGTTTGAACTGCAGCATCATTTGAATTAGGACTTCCTGCTGCTCTCCATGTCTTCTTAAAGGGGCTCTCTAACCTGCCAGTGGATGAATGATGGTGAAGGTGGCTGAGATGGGAAAGGAGAGGTGTTTTCTCCCACTAACAAAAGGGTGTCTGATCCCTCCCTCCCTCTCTTGTCTCTCTTGCACACATACTACTAAGTGACATAGGTGAAGTCTAAGGAACCTTCTCTTTCCCTTTTACCCTCCCTCCCACCTTCTCTCCCTGCCTATTCTCTTGCAGCCTCACTCAGACTCTGGCTCTCTTCAGCGGTACAACACAGACAGGCACAACATCTGTCTCGCAGGTGAAAAAGTCCCTTCTTTTTTCTATCATCCAAATATGTTATCTGCTTTGTGCTGAACTCTTGTGCTCATGTGGACCAGGGCTGGGAAAAAAGTTGACGCACTGAGTGAGTGGGAGAAATAAAACCAAGGTGGAGGATGGAGAAATAATTCACATCTATATGTAAAAGATTTTTTAGGTAATATCTAGGGAAGAAATTATAATAAAAACCATCTTCTATGTGCATCTGCATACATCCAGACGCACACCTGCACAGAGAAACATCCGCATACGCAACCACACATTTACAACAGCATGATCTGAATACATTTCAGTTTCTTATAATAATATTTTAATGCAAAAAAATAAAATAAAACAAAATGACATAAATTACTAAAGTTCCACCTGATTTTTCTGCAGCTGTCCTCTGGAGAAGGAATGTGGTTGAAACCTTTAGTTGTAAATGATTTTTTTTTCAAGCTCAATATCCATACTGTGCTTTTTTGTTGTTGCTGCTGTGATGAATGATTCGAGCAAAGATTACTTGCATTAATCGGAACAGGAGCAATGTTACTGTTTCTGCATTTCAGTCCAGCACAGGCAGCAGAAGAGGTGACTCGCAGTGTAAGAGAATCTGCCTCCAGTTTTTTACCCCACGGTGAGTTTTGCACACATTCCAATATTTTTCATGTCATAAAAAAACAAAAGAAAAAAATGTAGATTTAAATTGTTGCAGAGCTCCTTAAATTCTTCATTCTTTGTCTCTCCAAGCCAACTCGGAAGCTTATCATACATGGATGAATATTTCAAGCCATGATGAATACCTTGCAAATGGGAAAATAGCTTTTGGCATCTCGTGCAGACGTTCTAACTCAAAAGACAGGTGTACTCGCTGCAATGCTTCCAGAAGCTGCAAACAAAATCTATACTGATCGATAAAAAACACTGTGAAATTATATCCCGCTGGCTCCGCGCCCCGATTCTAAAGCTTTGAAACTGCACACTGCAGCACCGATTTGCATTGTTATTTTTATGAACACAAAGATGTTCATTAATTCATTATTTAGCTTTTAAGTGGTAATTCAATCTGAATGAACAAACAGGCTCCTATAGGCCACTTTTGTTGTTCCACACCTTCTAAAGCGTCGCCCCTTCTTCTCCTCCAGACCCTGCTATTTTTTTGTCAGGCTCAATTTGCAAACAGGGCCCTGGCTCAAGGTTGGAGATGGAAATGGAGGAGGAGGAGGCCACCGGTAGTTATGGCAGGGGCCCCTGAAGGGGCAAAAAACGGTTCCTAAAGAGTGGGAGGCAGGAATTCCACAAACCCAGCCTGCCTGCTAAACATTCAGCTTTTTCTGCTGCAGAAGTGCCCTTTGAAATCCAGCTGCAACTGCATTTGGAAGTGGGGTGGGGGTTCGGAGGGGGTACATTTGCAACAAAAACGGAGGATGAAGGAGAAGAGGCACAAGAGAAAGAGAGGACGAGAGCGATAGAAGGGTGTGGGGTGTCTGGTAGAGCGTCTGAATGGGCGTGCTCCTCCGGGGCCTCACCCCCCACTGCAAGGAGCCTCCACAGATTATCCTTCATCGGAGCTTGTCTGTCTTGACCCCAACAACCCTGAGGCCAGCTCTGTGTCTTCCACTCTCTCTCTCTCTCTCTCTCTTGCTTCTCCACACACACACACACACACACACACACACACACACACACACACATACACACACACACACACACACACTTTTCCTCACTCCTTCACTCATTAGTTTCTCCTCACATCCTCATTGTTTCCTCCGCAGCCCTCACTCTTTCTCTCTCACCTCTCTGTCCCTCACTAACATCCAATGCTGACCCTCCATAATGCACACACACACACTCCCCCAGACCCACACCATACACACACACACAACCTGGATCCTCATGCAAAAAAAAAAGGGGGGGACCCAATGGGAGAAAATCCAGGCTGATGTGCAGGACAAATTAGAAGGGGAAGAAAGAAGAAAAGGGTGCTTTTCACCACCGCTGGTATAAAATAGAAGTGGGGCAGGGAGATGGGCAGAGGGGGAGGGCAAATGAAACACGGTGTATGTACAGTGCTGCAGGTGTTTCGCTCCAAGGATTCAGCTGGCTGTTCAAAGTGTGCAGTATTTAGGGTGTTCAAATCATGAGCTACAAGCAGCATTTGTTTCATTGCGTGGAAGCTGCACTCCTTTATTACCCTTTTTCCCTATTTATCTGCACTGTAATTTGAAAAATATATGAAATAATTTGAAAAAAGTTGCATATTTTCTTAGTTGCAGCTTTTTCAAAAATCTTTTTTTTCCTGAAAATCGCATTGCTCTCGGTATTGGTGCAGTGACTTTCCATGGCTTCTCCTGAACTCAGCATGATTCACCTACTGCAGGCAGCATGGAGGAAGACACGGTGGTCCCTCTCAGTGAAACTCATTTACTCTTCGATGTACCCAGTAACTTTCCTCTAGCTGAAAAAAAACCTTACTTCCCATCCTAACTGAACTCCATAATGATACATATAAACTTCGTTCCGCAAACAAAAACATGGGAAAATCTAATGTTGTGCGTGCCTACGTGGATGACCCTTATTTGCCCATGTGGACGTAAAAATGGAAAATCAAGTAGCAGGCTGGATAAACTGTGAGCGTGAATATGTTAGTGCTCCTCGGGTTCTATTTGCAAAGCTGCAGGTGGATGCCTGAATGACACGACACTGTTTGTGTTGGCTCGGCCGCTGGCTGCACTTTGTGGATGTGACCTACCTGCTTGATTTTTTTTTTTTTTTTAAGTGTATGAAGGCAATCTCATCTGGAAAGAATGACAAGCACGGGAGCCTCTGTGTATTTGTATGGGAGACAGAAATCCCTATAATATTTGTAGATATTTTTCAAACAGAAACATGTACTGAGGTACGTTTGATTCTTGTGATGTACTTAACTCCTTACCTAAAAGTGAATTCTGAGGCAGCAGTCACATATTAAACAAATGAATCCATGTGGTATCACTGTTATCAGCCTTTTATTCAGTACTGGATACTGATTAAACACAACCTTTAATCTGGATTTCCTCGTGTATTTTTATATGGGATACATTTTTGTTCTGTGAGGGAATCTTTTAGCATGCATTCAGTCACTACAGACTATGAAAATACATATATACAGTACACGTGTTCCTATTTGAAGTTCTTTTGTTGTTTGCGTGTGAACTAGCTAACCAACTAACCTTTATGGCTACATGTTGTTGTTTGAGTTTATGAGCGGGACATTTTATCTTATAGATCAAAGGATCTCTGTATGGATGCCCACCTGTTCTTTACCTGTCTCGACAACTGTTCATTCTATCTGCTTCAAAACTGCTGGGGACATTACCTCAGAGCCTCCTTGACATCTTCTGAGCTTTCAGTAGTATTCAGTAAAATTACTATAACTAGATTTTACAATCTAGTGCAGAAGATAGGATAATACTGCAATCACATCACAAGAAAGTGTTTTACAGAGTAGCATACAGTAGCATAAATTATTTTCTTTAACAAAGATGTTATTACAGCACTGCTACATTGCATTCCAGTAAACAGTGGTGTCTGTTTTTCTTGCCACTGTTCATAGGGCTATATCCTCAATAATACTAATTCAATAATACAATTAAATATTGTTATTGTTGCTTCTGAGTTGATAATTTGTTCAAGCCGTGTAACCACACCAGCGCGGTTTACCTCCTTCTCGCTAGGGGGCGATAGTTTAAAACCAGGCGGACTGCAGCTACCTGGGTAATTGAGGAAACTCAACAGATTTCTCTCTGTTGCTAACAGCAGCTAGCCGGATAATCTCCTGAACAACGCAGTCGTGCTCTATCTTATTAACCGTTTCGGTGGTCGTGTCTTTTTGTTCTTCATATTCCAGCGCTTTTGGAATTCGCCCTTAGTGACAAGAGTCAACCAAGACACCGACGGATAAGCGTTTTTCTGTTCGCTGGATGTTTGGCCACTCTTGCATTTCTCCCAGGATGTTAGCACATAAGCAAACTAGCTAGCTAGCAAATCAGCTAAAGCAGCCAAATAGCTGCGCTTTCCGGATGCTCTGAACAGCAACGCAGCGGATTTTGGGGAGTTTCTAGTCGGCCTTGCATGATGTCAAGCAACCGGCCACAGCAGAGCGCTGCTGGGGCGAGTTCGGTGCCCAGCACAAGCAGCAGCAGCACCAGTACAGGAAGCACTGGGAATCCAAACGCTGGCGGTGGGAGCAGCACTCCCACAAGTAATGGGAACACTTCTGGAAATGTTGTGCCCTCACGGACCCTGGCAGCAGCCGGCGAGGGCGGCCTGTCAGTGCCAACTCTGGCCGCGGTGCCATCATCCCGGGGCGGCTTTGCCTCTCTCAGCAGACCGTCTGCGTCCTCGGGGAGCAGGAGGAGATCCCTGCATAAAGCGCCGCTATATAACGGCCTCTTGAATTCATACGAAGATAAAAGCAACGATTTTGTCTGGTTAGTTTTCGCTGGAATGAGGTTGGGAAGCGTATTTATAGAAACTGCATATAATACTTGGAGCTTTAGGGTCACAAAAGTTTGAGAGCCGCGTCATGACAGGGATTTCTGTTTGTTTTTCAGTCCCATTTGCTTCGAAATGATCGACGAGGCACACATGACGAAGTGTGGGCACAGTTTTTGGTAAGTCTGTGTGTGTAGTACAGGGGGTGGGAGAGTTACTGCACTGCAAAGTGTTTGGTCGACAGTGTCACACGCTGAGGAGCAAAAAATATCACAGAAGTCACTGTGTCCTCTTTAAGACAGGCTGTGCACTCCATACTTACAGCTGGTTATTGTGCAATAACAAAAACATTTCATTAGTCTTTTCTGTCCTTGCATTTTTGTTTTTATTTTTTTGGACTACTAAATTGTAGAGATGGACTTTCAGAATAAGTTTAGTCCATCACAATCATGTGTCTCCAAGCTTGTCACTTCCTTTTATCAGTGTTGGCATGTTTTAATGACAGTTGCTCACTGCATAACAACAACATCAGACTCGTGACAATGCAAATTTCACACACCTGAGTTACATGCAGGCCTTCTTCCTGCCTCAGAATGGGTGTGACTGCAAAGCAAGATTGATTAAAGCAATTAGTTATCACACATAACAGATGTGGCTATGCATTATATGTCAAGTGAGTGTAATGAGTAAAGGAGGGTCTACAGTTAAAACATGTCCCAACTATAATCCTGGTAATTTGCCTTGAGAGGTCACCAACATTTTTTTTTGTATTCAGGGAACCAAAAAAAGCCAGTGAAGGCCTATTTTTATTAGGGAAACAAAAAAGGAAAATGTCTAATGGCAATGGGGTCAATAAATTCCACCCCACATCAATCCCTAGTGAGTCGGTGCAAATAACGGTATGCTAGGAACACTTGGTTGTGGCAAAAATTCAAATTATTCTGGTCAGTATTGCATTGGAAGGTATTTAATAAGTTTATTCACAGGCTTTGGGAAAATACTAGATTTTTTTAAAACCTCTAAAATAGAAGAAATGTATCTTATTTTTAAGCACTTTTTCTTTTAATGGAAAAATTCACGTGAACTGAGCGAAATCAGCCCCAGTGAATTTTACGGAGGGGCAAAAAACAAACAAAAGGATGTGCTGAAAGGCAAAATGGAGAACTATTGCAGAACAGAATGTGACACAGCGGTCGATTTATCTCAATTGTCTTGTTTTAATGGCAAGATAAGCCAGAGTTGTAGCTGAAATTAGCATTCAGTGACTTGCACAGCCCTACGCTGTACAAACACACAGCGGCTGTGTGGTTGCTTGTAATAATTTAAAGAGCAGAACTAAAGCATGAACCAGTTTTTAAAGACAGCAAATGTTCTAAAGCTGAACTTCCAGCAAAGTTATGGTAAAGCTTAAAATAATTACTGGTAAACCACAGCTGTCAGTGTTCTTTATACTCATTCGGTTGCTTGTAGTGATTCTCATTTCTGTGAAATTTGGCTTGTTACAACTGTCACATACGTATCCACACTGTTCAGTGTTAATATTAAACATGACCAACGGTTCAAATGAGATCAGTATATTTGCAAGTTACACCTGTGTGCCAGAGGTCCATGCTTCAGACGGCTGTAAGCACTCAGTCTTCGATTGTTTTTCTGCTCATCTGAGGCTGTGAGCAAACCTTCTGTTTTTGAGGGACAGCTGATCAGAAAGAATGCTCAGTATAAGAGGATGTTTATTTTGTCTTTGAATCCTTTAAAGCTTGTCTTGTAACATCTCAGAATGTAAACATGGAGCTGGATTTGTACATAATGGGTCCACTTTGAATTTTTTTTTTTCTTCTTACTCCATCTGCAGTTTCAAGTGTATCCGCCAGAGTCTGGAGGACAGCAACAGATGTCCTAAGTGTAACTATATTATCGATAATGTGGATCAGGTCTACCCAAACTTTCTTGGTGGGTATTATGAATGTACAACACCCAGTAATTGTGAAGCTGATAAAGATGTCACTGCCATGTCTCTTTGATTCATTACAAGTAAAATGACTCTGCAGATATGTTGTTCCTTTACTGTGAAAGTCACTCATCTTTGTCATGTACTTTTCCTCCTCTCTCATTTACCCTTTTGTCCAACTGTTCCACCTCACCACATTCCAGTAAATGAACTGATCCTGAAACAGAAACAAAGATCAGAGGAGAAGAGGCTAAAGTTAGATCATCCAGTGAGTACATGTTCTCTAACTGATGTTTGTTTTTCTCTTCTGTGAGTCTCTCGGAAAACGTTTTTAAAATAAGTCTGTTACTTGTAACTGATCAGTGTCTCTGATCCTCAGAATGGATCTAGGTGGCAGGTCTTCCAGGATGTTTTGAGTCCTGATCAGGAGAGCTTGGACCTGGCAAATGTCAACCTGATGCTCGAGTTTCTGCTTCAGAAGAAGAAGCAGCTGGAGGCAGTAAGTCAGGGTCTGATGTTGATCATGATTTTGTGATTTGTCATTTCTTGCTTTTTGAGTCTTTTTTTTTTTGGGGGCTCTTTAGCTTTTCATAGGTTGTGCCTTTTTTAAAAAAAAAAAAATTCTTCAGAAGGATGCAAAGTCAGTTAATTCAGTGTCCATACAAACTGAGGTTAATAATTAATGACAGGTAAGCTTTCCATGAAAATGTAGGTGATCACAGAGCAGATTGCTTGTAGGTTTCAGTGAGAAATGTATGACACAGTAAATCATTTTGTCTGCAACTTAAAAAGCATGAATACAGTTTTCTCAAAAACAAAAAAGGAAAAGACATTAAAATATATCCAAAATCTTGAATATTGTCTGCTATAGGTAACCTAAATAGTGTCAGTATGCTGCAGGCAGCTATTAAGTTAGCAAAATCACACCTTAAGTGTCAAACGCTGTGTCCTGCTGGCTACAGTAGCTACAAAGCATATAGAGAAATAATTGGCAGGGGCTAATTATTTCAGCAAAAAGTCAGTGTTCTTTTTTTTTTTTTCCCCCTATCTGGGAATACTGACCAACTATGACACTTAATATCCGGTATAATTTGGCCTTACTGTTCATGGGATCCTTCATGCTATGGAAAAGATATCAGGGATCATTCTAAGTGAAATTAAAATGTCAAAAGATAAATAATTTTCTGAACACAGGATGGATCACAGAATGTGTTGAAAGATGATGTTGAGTTTCTCTGTTTGCGTGCCCCTCAAAGACAGTGGGTCAAAGTCACTAATGTTGACATTTAAAATGAGAATATAATCAGTAATATAAAACATATAGCTGTTTAATCTGAAACAGTCTATGCATTGTGCTGTAATATTTTCCATTTTTGGTGGCATTGTTGGACATATAGTTCAATCGTGTTTATGATGAGGTCATCGTTGGGTTGGACTGCACTCTTAAGCTGTTTCTTTTGCAGAATATGGCAAACATTTCATAGTATAACACACTCCAATACAACAGGCTCTCCATTAAAATATATGCATCATGCTGTTTGTCTATTAGTTATTTTGGTTTGCATTAGACTTCAGATGTACCTATTAAACTTGCCATTTAGTAACGTTCAGCATGGTACTTTTGTCAGAAGGGCTCGGCAGTTTCACACATCCCCTTTTCATTGTTTTTGTCAAGTTTGTGTAACATGAAAAGAGAAGTAGGACTTGAACTTTTCATTTCATCAGCAGACTTGCATTAGATAAAATCTATACCAGTTTTGAAATGTGAGTCTGTGCTCTTCAGTTGCAAATACGGACAGGAAAAATGTGGTGTTCACATGTACTAAGATTTACAGATGGAGCTACATGACGCCTTCGGTTTTCTCACTGTCAGACACATGCTTGTCTTTCTGTTTCTCTCGCACACACAAACACATGCAGCGTGTCACTGTTTGACTGTCATATAAACACAGACGCACATGAGCAAGGCCAATAAGCTGGCAAAGTTTAGGCTTTTTTTGGGGGGGGGGTATCTGCCAGTATGTTAACATAAAACTGTAACCAGAATGTTCGAGCTAGTTCAGAAAACAAGTGATGCAAAGCTCCGCTGATATTGCTTATGGAAAATTCTGAGTTTTGAGTTATTGAACGCAATCACAAATTTTGGGTTGAAGTGAAAAAGCTGGACATAAGTGGCTAAGTTTCATGCCAAGGATTCATTGATTGATTGATTCCTTTCATGGCAAAAGTCCTTGGCTCCCCTGAAGGATTGGGTTATGTATATGGAAGTGGTGGAAGTTCAGGTGGAACATGTGGAGGAAATGGAGACACAGATTAACAAAATGTGCAGTTAGAAAGCTCTAATTTTGTTTGTTTAGGCATCCATGGAGAAAATAGTTCTGTAAAGCAGTTCATTGGGATGTCACAGTTCATACCAGCATTTTTAGGCCACGGTTTGTATTCACTCCTCAGTTTCCTTTTATAAGGAATGAGGCCCAATGATTTAAAGCTTAAACTCCATTAGTCTGTATTTATTCTGTATTTATTTATTCTGATGCTTTTTACAACTGATGTAAATCTTACCCTCTGCTCTGAAGCTCCTCGGTGTGTTAGATATGCATAATGAGATGCTATGATAATCTAGCCCAGTTCAAAGAAGGTTAACCTTCAGACTTCGTGTTCCTTCGTGTGGTGTGAGAGAAATCAGATAAATTCATTTCCAACTGGGAAAATTCACATGAACACACACACACTGTACACACGGAAAAAAAAATTGTGGATGAAAGCAAATTTTCCATTAATGGTGATAAATTTGATAAATGATATAAATTCATGTGTTTCATAACATTTTGTAATGTGGTTAACATTGGTGTCCAAGCAGAGTGGACCTAGATTAGGTAATCAATCATTATTAGCCATAACCAAATAAGTCAGATATAGTAGTTACGTACTGGAGACCAGTAATGCCATTTTATTTTACTTAAACATTCTGTGTTTACACATTAGGACTTAGACATGTGAACACAAATCTGAGGAACACATCAATGTAGGACTACATGCAGCAATGGTTGTTAAACCACTCCTCTCACTGGGTAGTACACAACTTTGTAGCTTCTCTGATACACTTGAGCAGTTTCCACCTGAGGAGAAATCTGTTGCTAATACCAGAGACCTTAATAGAAGGAAAAACATGGCACTCAAAGAATCCTGAAGAACAGCTATGTAAAGCCTTGTTTTTGGGTTGGCAAAGTTTCTTAATTTTAAAAAATTTATTATTTGTGATTCTTTATATGGAGTGTTTATTCCTCACTGGCTATTGAAATTAAATTTAGGTGTCCACAAAATGCCTGGAGGTGTTTGCCGAGCTGCACAGCTTGCTTTTAGAACAGGGGTGGGCAGACTTTTTGGCTCTGGGGCCACACTGACTTTTAAAATTTGACAGATGGGCCGGGCCAGCATACATATAATCAAACATAAACATAAAAAAGGCATTACAGTGTTAATACCTACATTTACTTTTAATAGGAACAGTGTTGTTTTTGCCAGTGCATCGAAGTCTGGTGTTTGTTTTTGTTGTAGCAATTCACAGAACAGATCTGAGGTGTTCATCACTCGACTGGGATCTGTGGGCTGCTGTTCACACACATATGTAGAGACAAGTAATACCAGCATCCTCTGTGCCATCTTCTGGATGTTTGGAAATTTGGCTGCGCTTAATGAAACATAAAACTCCTCCTGTTTAAGAGAGTTGAACTTGTCCTTAAAGACGGTGTCACATTGGAGATCAATCAGCTCCAACTGCAACTCCTTTGGCTCTATTTCAGGGTTGTGTGTGTGAAGGGACACGACAACAGCTGAAGTGACTTGTCAATTATTCCAAATTCAGAGAACCGACAGCAGAATTCTCAATGCAGGTCGTCCAGGGATTCCTGTTTTTTGAAGGCGCTGACGTTTGTGTACATTTGATGCACAAACTGGTCTTTCCCTTGTAGCTTCACGTTCAGCTCATTCAGGTGGCTCGGTATGTCCACAGCAAAAGGCCAGTCTGTGTCACTCAGCTCAGGAAAATTGCCACCTTCTCAAGTAGCTCCAACAAATAAGATAATTTCCTGTTTGAGCTCCCACACTCGTTGACATACTTTCCTGAGCGGACATTAGAGTGGCAAAGCAGGTCCTGGTGATCAGCATCAGTTTCTTCAAGAAACGTAATAAACTGACGATGCTGAAGTTCCCTTACTCAAATAAAGGTAACTAGTTTTTCAACTGGCTTTGCTATGTGGTCAAGCTGCAATATGAATTTACACAGTGCTTCTTGGTGGATTATGCAGTGCAAAAAAATTAACCCCTGCTCTGGGTTGTCCTGTTTCACCTTCTCCTGGATTCTTCTGACATTCTTTTTCCAGTCAAATCTGGCAATCAGTCCGTGGTAAACGTTGGCAAGCATACCCCAAGGTAGCTTGGAGTATGCTTGCAAGTGCACCTGAATGTGCCACCTGCTGGAACTCCAGGCATTACAGGACAAGGTCAAACAAATGCAGTAATAATTATGATCTGGTTTGATTTGGGCAATTCTGTACCAATCTTTGGTGGGCTGGATTGAAAAGACCAACGGGCCAGGTGTGGCCCGCGGGCCTTAGTTTGCCCACCCCCGTTTTTTAGAAGGACTGAAGGAAGCAATTAGCTTGCATGCTAGCTTCTGTGAGGATGCTAACATGTAAGCAGTTAACATGCTGGTCATAAAAGCTCTGGGCTTCTTTCTGTTTTCTCTGGGCTGCTTCCATTACTGTGTCATTTTATTCCATGTTAGCATTAGTTTGGTAAGTATCTATGAGTTAGCTCTTGTCTCATGAGTGTCTGCAAACCATACCTGCTTTTAATCCATAAGTCACTAAAAACAGAAACAGCCTGAAACTGTTACGATGATCCATTACTTAGATTACTGCTTAATTACTTATTTACTTAGAACTTGACATCAGCAGCTATGTGATGCCAAAGCTTCTCCAGCAGGAGAGAGTTGAGATCTTGATCTAAAACCCAACAATTTTCAGATAATTCTTATTTACCCCTCTAATGTACTCTTTGTTCTTTTAACTGATATAGTTAGCTGTTCTATTATTGTGTGTGTGTGTGAAGTACTTATTTATAAAGCACTCTAATATTCCTATGTGTTCCTATTGTACTATAAGACAAAGAGACTATAGCTTATTCTGTATGCAGGACACCTTGCAGATTGATTGTTAGCATATGTGTGATAACTTGCCTCTGGGCATACATTTTTCCAGTTTTATCTGATTGGATCTGTGTTTGTCTAATCAGTCGTTCGTCTCACTTAATCAGTTGTGAATTGCCAGTTTTAGATCCCATGTAGATATTTCACTTCACATGAGTCAAATATATATATATTTTTTTTCCTGAAGTCCCTGCAACTTAATTGTCCGTTTTTGATACTTTTAGTATTCCTCCTGTATCTACAGTTGTTTCTCGTCTTCTCAGCTATGAGTGAGAATTTAGTTGAATGATGGCATATTCACCAAACCATATTCACCAGCCTGAGTACTTTGGGTGAGAAACTTTCATGAAACGCAGCTGCCCTGTTCTGCAAATCACTGCTTTAGTTTCTGTTAGTTGGGATGCTAGTAGCATAGGTACTAATGAGTAGTTACATAACA
>JAMQGT020004693.1:0-13464 GCA_024447675.2 Pterophyllum scalare | reverse complement strand
TTTAGGTAGTGACTGAAAGAATAAGATCGTAAATACAAGCGGCAGAAATGAGCTTCCTCTGAAGGCTGGCTGGCGTGAGGAGTGCAGTCATTCAGGAGGGGCTCAAAGTAGAGTTGCTGCATCCAGTTGAGGTGGATCAGGCCTCCTGGGTGCCTCTTGGGTGAGGTGCTCCAGGCATGTCCTACCGGGAGGAGACCCCAGGGCAGACCCAGGACACTGTGGAGAGATTATATCTCTGGGCTGGCCAGGGAATGCCTTGGGGTCCCCCTGGATGAGCTGGTGAAGGTGGCTGGGGAGAGGGAGGTCTGGGCTTAGGCTGCTGCCCCTGCAACATGGCCCCAGATAAGCAGATGAAAATGGATGGATGGATGGATGGATGCCATTATCTGAGACTTATAAACACATTCAACTGAATGTGGAATGATTGGATTCAATTCATAACCAAGGATGTCATGGTAAGTTTGGGTTTTTGATGATTTCTTTGAACTGTTCTTTTTCAAAAGTATACATACAGGCTAAAACATAAACATACACTCGCAGTATTATTTGGTTAAACGTCCCTTAGAGATTTGCACCTTGACTAGATGCTGTTTGTAGCTTCCGACTTAATTCTGGGTGGATTTTTGACCACTCTTCTTGGCAGGATTGGTAGAGTTTGATTAATTTATTTGATTTCCTGAGACAGACCCAGCCTTACATTTTATACTGCATCCACTTTTTCATGTTTGGGACGACAGTTTGACTTTTTGTCATCACAAAACCAACAAATTATTCAGTCACAGACTTGCAGAAATAGTTAGACTAAATGTGGGCAGATATGCTCAGGACTTGGAAAATGGCCCATGATTTATACATAAGCCCTGTACAAAGTGCTTAGCCAGAAAACTGCAGAACAACAAGAGCTTAGAGACAAGGTTGAAGATGAATCCAAAACAAAGCACATAAATTACAGACTAAGCTGAGTTAAATCCTGACAAAAATGTTGTGGAATACGGTATCATTTCAAAAGAGTCCTTCATCTGTGTCTCATTTCATAGTCAGGACAGTGCAGTGGCTATGACACACTCTTTAACCCTGTATCCTTTGACTCGCTTCCATTTTCTCTCTTTGTCTGGCTCTCTGTCTTCCTGTCTCTTTGTGTGGAGCCCGCTACAACATTTTGATTTACTTAAGTGGCTCCATTCTGCAATCAGCATCAGACATGAATTGTGTATTTGTGGCTTATTTCTATCTTTGTGTGTGTGTGTGTGTTTGTGAGAGGCTTAAATCCCAGCCACCAGCTACTAGTCTGATGTTCATTAGCTTGATCAATCATTCAGTCTCATCTCCTCTTCTATTTTTTCTCTTGCCCGGCTCTCAGCCTCTATCGTTCTCTGTTCAAATGTCATTGATTCATTCTCATGTCAAGAAAGTTTCTTGCTATTGTTCGTACTTTTTTCATCTCTTCTTCCCATTGGCATCATTGATTAGGTCTGGTGTTGAGAAACATTCCCCTCTGCTTCACCTCTCTTTTTTCAGTGGCTCATTGATTAGTTCTGGTGTTGAGGAGAATTAGCTATCTGGTCCGAAAGTAAAAAGCACTAAGTGTTATTCATATTCCTCTCGCCACCTTGGTCTGACCTCCTTTTTGCTTTCAATACAGACGCTGTCAATAAGCCTTGGCGTCATCCCACTGTTTCCCTTTTTTATGCTGCTTTTTCCGCACTGAGCAGATTGCTTCTTGCTCAGCATCTAAAGGCCAGGTGGTGAAGCATGCTCAGAGGGCAGCAGGTAAGCTATGAAGTCAAAAAACAAATGGGGTGGCTATAGCTCAGGAGGCAGAGCAGGTCCTCCACTAATTGGAGGTTGGTGGTTCAATTCCTAGCTGCTCCAGTCTGGATGCCAAAGTATCCTCATGCAAGTTGCACTCCAACGCATCCATCGGAGTGTGAATGTTGTAAAAGGCGCTTTGAGTGCTCGGAGTAGAAAAGCATTATATAAGAACCATCATCAACTGCACCTCAGCTACAAAAGGGAGAAAGACTGGGGTCACCACATGCTAAGGTGCATGGTGTATAAAGCTCAGTAACAGCAGCTTCATGGCTCCTGTAGGTGGCCCAGTATTTTTGCCAGCATAGTGTATACAGTTGTGGTCAGAAGTTTACATACACTCAACATGGGCACGAATGTCATGGTAATTTTGGGCCTTTAATGATTTCTTTGAACTGTTCTTTTTCCAGAGTGGAATGGTGTACAGCATCCATATTTATTGGCTAAAAATCAAGAATTGTATGAATTCATTTTTCATTCTTTCTAATCCACACAAGTGTGTGGGAAAAGGGTTAGTAAGTAAAAATGAGTAAAATTGGAAATTGATGAGTAAACATGCTCTCAGCTGTGCTGCTGGATGGTGGAGGGGTTTAAACAACAGGCAGTAATGTGGGACAGATGAAATGTCAACAGGTAAGATGGGAAATAAAACAAACCACCAAACTGGGATAGTGTGCTGGTATGTGATGTGAGGACAGCGAGGCATGTCGGGGTGCATGATGTAGTACAGTAAAAGCTGCCTGCATGAAGAAAGTTGCAAGCTTCTCTCCATTAATACACAACACAAGCCATGTTGGTCTCATCAGTGATTTTATGATCAGTTCGCACAACTCACAACGAACCATATTAATCTGCCTGGCAGTAGTTTACTCATGAGCTATAGTGAAAAGCACCTTTCATCTCACTGATCTTGTTTAAAGGCTCATTCTTTGAGTAAACATTAATGGTGGGAAAAATATTCATCCTTATTGTGTGAGACATTCCTTTCAAGGATGAAAATTAGATTTAGAATCAGACCAGGACTCGAAAATGTTACACACAGACAAATTCAGACAGACAACCGTTTCTCTTATAGTCCAGCGAGCTCAGTCATGATCTGTCAGTTTCAAGACAGGTCTATGATCCGTCGTGGAGTTTTCTGTTTTTTGAAATGGTACAATGCCTCACCGTGTGGTACAGCTTGAGTGGAGAGGAAATATTAATTATAAAAAGGATTTATGTTCAGCCTGAAAACAAAACAAAAGAACGAAAGAAAGTTAAGAGTGTGCATGTGTGTGAATCAAACCTGCTCAGAGCTCATCAGCATTTGGCTTCCTATTCCACAGAGCTGTACACAGATAGATAAGACTCTGCTATTCTGCTTTTAACGTCCGCTTCATTTAAACAGCTGTAAACACCTTTCTTTAACGTCTGCACAGCATCATCCCATCATTCCAACCTCCCACTACCTCCACTTGTTTCCTTACACCTGACAGTTTCAACACTAGCTTTGATCAACATATGTTCTCACTGGCTATAACTGAAAATAATAACAGTGATGTGAAGACACCATCAGAATATGCTGAAGGCATTCTTAAATGTAAAATCTATGAAGAACCTCCTCAAACACGCTGAGGTACCAGAAGAGGTTTGAGCCACAAATCAGCAGAGCTGCACAGACCTGTAGCAATGACCATTTGTTGAAATATATTATGATCCGACATTAATTGGTCGAATGTGCAATTTTTGGCACATAGTTACAGGTTATCCACTGAAGTGTCTAGTTTTCCTATATGAGAACTCCAAAATATAGATTTTGAATCATCCTTTTGAAACAGATTGACATACAGTTTACTGCAGAGTTCTGGGAAACCTAACGAGTCAGCACCCAAAAATGAATGTAATGATAATATTAAAAAATCCTAAATAATTAGTAATATATAAAAATCAAGGCCTGAAATGGTTGAAAGTCTGAGATTTACCAACACACTGCTATATTGGTATCTCAAGACACTTTATAGGACTAGTTCAGAGCACTGCTCCTGAAGACTACTTGAAGAAATTACAATGAAGCAGCCTAAGAAAGTCCAGGCTGTTGTAAAGGAAGGGTGTTCATCCCAAATATTGTCTTTCAAGTTCATCAGAATTGTATAAACTGTTCTGGCCTTTCACTCTGTATTTCATGTATGTTTGTACATGTTTAAAAGAAAAAAAATGCACTTATTTCCCATTTTCCAACAAAATGAAGGGAGGCAGAGGCCTTTCACACAGTAGAGTATGTCATAAATGTAATGTTAAATAAGTCAAAGAAAACTTTTTTTAAAACTTCAAGAAGCATAACTTTGGTTGGTAAACTAGTTGGGACGTACTGGCTAGCCATAAACGGTACCTGTGTCTCACTGTCACAATATTTTTAGAAATGGGCCTGATATGGTTTTTAGGTTCTGTGGTTTTTAATCTACAGTATATCGAGGCAGACTTCCGGGAATTTTTCCAGAACTTTTCCAGGACTTCCAGGAGGGCTGGCTGGCTTTCTGAATTGAAAAAAATGTTCTTTCCCAGTCTTCATGATGCTTCACGCAGCATTGACTGGCGTCCAATAGAAATATTTCCTCAGTGCTTTCTCCAGTTCTCACTTTCTCTAATTTTTCCCAACTTCTTGTCTTGTAAACAGAGGTTAAAAAACAGAAGACAGGGTTCAGCATGTGTGTGTATCTATCTTCATGTGCAAGAAAATGTAAGCAGAAGGCCTCTCGTTTAGTCTGTCTCAGCGCTTCTAACAAAATCCGAGGTGGAAGGAAAAAACCGGACGAAAGGATACAAATGAAGGAAAAAAACAAGCAGGAAGTGGAGACGGTGATATTTTAGATGTTTGGGTGGTTAGCTTAGGCTGGGACTACTTTGGGAAAAGAAGACCACACACAAATCCACAAACACACACACACAAACTTTTAGCCATTTCAAGACCCTACTTCAGAGCTGTTTTTGATCATGTTTAGATGACTCTGCATATTTAACGCCTACACAAATGTGTACGTCACTTTCCATAGAATCTATATTGTACTGTAATATTCATATTCTGACATCTCCTACCTAAAAGCATTATGTAGACAGAAGTTGAATTTTTTCCACTAATTAAGGAGACGTCAGTCTGTCTCATGTGACGCTCTCTCTTTCTCACCTTCACTCCCTCCAGACTGCTTTCCTCTGCATCTCTCCCCTTACGGCCCCCTCCTGATGGAGCCCCACTCTAACTGTGGTTACCGTAGTTCCTTTCTTCAAACTATCAAAGTCTGTTTTCTATATAACTCCCAACTATGACAAGATCAGTATCAGGTTCCCCAGTCAACATGACTCAGCATTTGGTGCTTGTTACCATCCACAGGCAAACAGATCTCAGATCAGCTCCAGTGTTTCAAACAGCCAGACTATGGTCTTCATCCTCATCCTGCAGGATAAAACTAGCATGAGCATGTGGAGCGACACCAGAAGAAAGTCTGGCAGCAGCTGCATTATATCCTAAATATGCTTCGTTCAAGTTAAAAAAGAAGCTCTCGTCACCGGGATCGTGCCAGCCGTCCAGCCTGTGTGCGTCTACAGTTGGACCAGGAATGCAAAGCCCTGCATCCACACTCGGCACCTCCTCCTTTCCATGTCAGCTCCTTAGATTGAGCCACCGAAGGTCAAACACACTGAGAGCAGTGATTTCATCAGATAAAGACCGACAGGATACAAAAGATGCAAACCAGGCTAAAATAGTGTGGCTGAATTTTAATGCAGAACCTTAAATTCATGCCCACCTCCATGGAAAAAGTTGCTATAACGATCAAATATTTTGCTAAATAATGACAAGGACAGCATTTTCCATTAACACTGAAACATTCCTGTAGATCTAATGTAGACGTATTTGGGTCCCATAGTTTTATTCAGCACACGTTTCACTTAATCACACTGAGTCTGTGTATCATGCAATGGGTGGAAAAATGACCCTAACCTTAGAAAAGAGTGGGATGGGATAAGACAACTGTGGACAGTGTGAAAAACAAGGAAGAAAGCTTTAATGTGCAAAGGAGGGTGTAATAAACTCTGCTAAAAGCTGCAGAAGCCAAAATAGATAAATTTTTAACAGCTGTTTTCAGTTTCTAAAGGTTCCTTTCAACATGCTCCACTTTTAAAATGCCTCACATAATTGTTTCCAGGCTCATTTTTCAGTACAAGCTGTGTATCAGAGACAGATAGTCAAACAAGAAAATAGCAGTCATGGACATATTTACCACTTTCAGTTCACAGATTAGTGACCTTCCTGCGACTCCTAAATGGAATCGGTGTCTTTTGTGTTTCTATCAGTGAGCCGCTCTCAGACAGCAGATAATGCTTTGGGATTCTGCAGCATAAGAAACAGGCTGGCATGATAGGAAGGGGAGACTGAAGAGCAAACAAGAAATAAAAAAATACAAGGAGAAGCCGTGACAGACACCTGGAACGTTGTCTAACTCCCACCAAGGTTGGCTGATCTATTGAAGGCAACCGCTGGCGGTACACTGGAAGTCATTCTGAGGTCAAGTCTCCACACCATGCTGTTTGCCAAGTGTCGTGAATGCATGCATAAAAAATAACCAGCTACAGCTCGTACGGATGAGTCCGTAAGTCAGAATGAATTCGGCTGGCTTAAATGAGTGTGAGTCTCTTTACCATGTGTTACTGCTAAGTATAATCGAGCAGCATACTCCTCTTCCTCCTCCTCCTCTTCCTCTGTGTCAGGCTCAGCTGCGTTGCCTAACAGTGGGTTGTCATGTGGATTAGCTGACTGTGGATGTGATTGGTCAATGACAGATGGGCAGGAGGGGGAGGGCATGAGAGAACCTATGGAAGAAGAAAAGGAATGATGAATTTGGAGAATGGATAAAAGTAACATTAAATCTTTATTTTAAAAAAAAACAGAAGAGAAAGAAATGTCTGAACAATGAAGTATGGCGATGCTCGCAGATGGCGTGACTTAAACTGTACCCAACAGTCTGGTTTGGCTAAACTCAACACATAACACACCATTAGGAGGTGTGTATCCTTTGTGTGTTTGTACAGCATGGTAAACAGACACAAGGCTGATGCAACACTCACGGATAAATGAATCTCATCTGAGTGTACAGAAGTAATACGAACCAATTAGACGGCATCTGCATCATCATCATCATCGGTTCCACTGACTTAAGACTGAAAAAGGATGTTGAGTCTCAGCCCCAGGTAAACTGTCTGTATGTTGCACCTGTGCGAGACCAACCTCACAAACAGAGCGTGCAAAATCAATTGTGTATCGATCCGGTAACCTTGGCATTTAGTGACTTCTGAATGCTAAATGGCTCCACTCTTTGCCTGGGCATGTACGTATTCGTGTTTGGCAGTCTGTGTGTGTTTTATCCAGATGGACAACTGCTTGGATTCCATACAAATGTGCAGCCACAAAAACACAACAACAAACAAACCCAAAAATGAACAAAGAAAATGACAATTAAAAATTGCTGTTTTGGCTTACAGATAAAAAATGTGTTATGTCTCTGTCTAAATCTCTCTCACACATTTGTGAGCAAGGAGGAGGAAAGTGAAACCCAGACTCAGCACTGAGCAAGAACTGCAGTCCTGTCTGGATGAGCATTGAGCAATTCACCTTTCTCATTAAGATGCACAGGTATGCAAACAATTCTATTAAATCAAAGCCAAAATGGTTTTCACATTAATCATTTAATTAATGACACCATTACTGTCACAGGCATGAACGGAGACATTTACAGACGTGGACAAAATTGTTGGTGCCCTTCCATTAAAGAGAGAAAAAACCCACAATGGTCACTGAAATAACTTGAAATGGACTAAAGTAACAATAAATAAAAATTTATTGAAAATGAACTCATGAAAATCAGACACTGCTTTTGAATTCTGGTTCTACAGAATTATCTTTTAAAAAAAAAAAGAAAGAAAGAACAAACAAATGAAACTGATGGTACCCCCGAGAAGACTGAGAATGAGCCTATCATGTTAGAGTAAGAGGTGTCCTGGAATTAGCATCACAGGTGTCTTATAACCTGTAATCAGTCAGTTTGGCTGCTTAAAGGGTGAAAAGTGGTCACTGTGCTGTTTGGTATCATGTTACTGACATGCGTGTTGGAGGTAAAGGCTACAACCAGCTCGGTGTTCCTCTGACTACAGCGGCACACACTATTCAGAAGGTCAAGGTCCTGGACGTGGCCTCAAGAAGAAAACTGATGACAAATTAAAGAGACAGCTAATATGAAAGGTCACCAAAGCGCCCATAACAATTTCCAAAGAGGTCAGAGGTGAAGTCCAAGGTCAAGGTACATCAGTGTCAGATCGCACCACGCGTCTATGTCTGACGCATGGTGCCTCTAAGTCTAAGTCGACTTAATGGGAGGCGGCTGAGGAGGAACCACTGTTGAAAGCAAATCATAAAAAAGCCAGAGTGGAATTTTTCAAAATGCATATTAATGAGCCACAAAAGCTTCTGGGAGAACGTCCTCTGGACAGATGAGACTAAACTGGAGCAACTGTGAGGCGACCTTCTGTGAGCCCTGACGTAACTCCTACTGAACATCTGTGGAAGGAGCTGAAACGTGCAGCCTGGAAAAGGGACCCCTCAAACCGGCCGAAGCAGTTCAACTTCATTTTTAGTACATTTTTACTTCTGTCAGTTTCAATTTTGTGAATTTTTCTTTCTTTAACAGAAGGATACCAAAAATTTGGTCAACGTCTTTACACACCAAACACATCCACCCACTGTATGCCCCACGTTTACCCCAGAAAGCTCATCTGGCTGTAGCACGGTGGAGAAACATTCTGTCACACATCCAAGTGACTTCAGTGTCAGCTGAGGGATCCACGGGACACCCATGATTCTGCCTTGTGTGTGAAATATGTGGATTAAAGACGCAGACCAAGAACAGACACACCCTCGGTGTTGGGGGTGGTCCTGTTGTAGAGGACGGGATCATCAAACGGAACAGAATCAACTTCCTGGGATTTCCTTACCTGGATGATTGAGCGTGCACCAAGACACCCAGTGCAGCCATTTATCCAGAGGTTTGCACTTTAAGGCTAAAACTACAGTACAGCAGGTCTAAGCAAACAGACCTACAATGACATGGGTCATGAGTGGAGTTTTTACTAGAATGCCTTTGGGCTTATTTCTTTCACTGCCACTGAAAATCACATGAATGTTGCATTTTCTAATAAATATCTAGCCCCCACCTCCGGAGCGAGTTTGCAGATTAAAACATAAAAAGGCCTGGTGGCTTCTGCAGGACCAACATAGGATAAGTGTTACATGTAGGCAATATCAAAGAGCAGATGTGCTCCACTGGTCTGCAGACCTGATAAGCTGTGAATGGAATGGACTGATCCTCCTGTAACATTTTAACTGGTCTTCAGACAAACATGCCTGACATTGTTCCAGTGTCACTGTCACAATACATGCTTCCATAGTCATTATTCTATAACAGGCAAAGTTTTAAGAGGCTTTTTCAACCTGAGAGGAATTAAATCCTGGGGGATGTATTACATTATGAGGCAAAATTTCATTTGATCCTTGAATATTTCAGTCATGTCTGAAAAAAAAAGCTTTTTCCCAGAATTATAGCTCTCTTGTTCAGCAGTGACTGTCCTATCAAACCATCCAGACACTTAGTGATGGACACTGCTCTCTCCTTGTCATTACCTCAATTTTTCTTTCCTCCGTTCTTCTTTAGCACTTGGTGTGTGCAGGCCTGAGTCCAGCTAACCTGCAGAGTGTGTGTGACAGCTCTCATGTCAGCTAGGTAACACCAAACCTTCTCTTTAGTGGTGCAAAGGCTATCATCTTTACATCACAAAGAAATCACAATACATTTATTCTGGATTATATATGCACAGGCGTTACTTGTTTCAGTTTTTCTGAGATGCTAACTCTCATTATGTGAATCAAAGTCTCAGCGTCCTAAACCAATTTACTCAATCAATCGTCATCCATCCATCTTTGCAAGGATGGATGACGCCTGTGGTGCCTGGAGCCTATCCCAGCTGCCACAGGGCGAGAGGCGGGGTACACCCAGTACAGGTCACCAGCCTGCCGCAGGGCTAACACACAGAGACAGACAACCACTCACACTCACACCTAAAGGCAGTCACCAATTAACCCAACCTAACTTCACAGGTTTGACCTGGTGTCCGTTTCTATATTGATTATTTGCAATTTTTGTAGATTTGCTCTGTGTAATTATTTTGACTGGTTGTTGGGGTGAAGCCACTGTGCAGATTTTATAATAATCAATGCCAAGAAGAGCTAGCACACTGTCACACTACAGAACTACATATTTGATTTCAAGGTATTTCATAATCATACAGAACATGAAACAACTAAGCCTCTAGTGTGGTTCTTTTTGTATGTCTACTGTGTGTGTTGTGTGTGTGTGTGTGTGTGATGCAGGGAATACCGGATGCCAGTTTTCCTCTACTGGAGGGTTTGGATTCTGATCCAAGCCATTATTTATTTATGTTTTGAATCATAGTTCAAAGGTCAGAGAACTTTTGCCTTGTTCTCGGTAGCCAAACAGTGAAGAAGAGGCATTGCTGGAGGAGACCAAACACTGGAGGTGATGATGACACATGAGAGCTAATGTCTCCTAGTGTGTGGGTAAAGGCTGAGCAGGATTTCCATCAAAAATCTCTCCTCTCCACCAAAAAGTAAAGCCTCATCCTAAAAATCACTTTAATGTTTAACCCAAAAGTTTCAGCTCTTAGTGCTTATTGCTCTCTGGCCTATGCTTTCTCCCATAATCCAGATGCATTGTAGTGGAGTCTGGGAAAAACCTCCTAGTTGACATTCCCTGTTTCTCCTTGTTCTCAGTCAGTCTTCACATCAAAGACACCCTGGAAGAATGACCCGTTACAGGCACTACAGAGGGAAATGAAAAGAGGCCTTTACCTCGCCTACTTTACCAGAACAGTGTGTACAGTAGGTACAGTACGAATGTGTGTGTAGTGTATTGGTAGTAAATGGGTCACAGCCAGATATTAAGGCAGTCGGGCCTGTTTACTCTGTAGGAAAATGGTGCTAAGCTCATCTATGACTGCCTGAGAACTTGCTATTAAGACACAGGATAAAAGCTTCAGCTCGGCGTCTGATCTGAAGCTATCTGAACTCCACAGCTGTAAGGTCTCGCCGCTCGTGATCGGTCCAATTTCTCAGTTCAGTCTTGAAAGACAGATTCCAATCAGACTGTTAATGGAAGTTAATAAACCTGAAGGCCTGCTGAAGCATCTGATAGGTGCAACATGCACAATGAGGGAAGAATGAACACAAAATAGCTCCATATGCTCCCCTCTCTTTTCTCTATTTCAGATTCCTGTGGCTCAGGGAGGGAGGATGAAGAAGAGAGTGAAGAGGAAGAGCAGAAGTCAGGATATAACAGGCTGGGATAAGAGATAACGACACAGGGCAACAGAGAGTAGTTATAGTACAAACTGACACAGCAACAATCACACCTCTGTGTGTATGAAGGTGTAAAAATCTCTTTTTTTGGTTTTAAATAAACTTTTTTTTCAGGTTTCCATGTTCAGGTTCACTTTAAGGACAGTGAAATGGTTATTCACTGTCTCCACTTACACTACTACAATAAAAGAAAATAAAGAAGATATTGCACAGTGACTACACCATACACTGCTCAAAAGAAATGAAGGCACATATAAAAAGAATATAATAGAATATAATGTACTGATATGTCAGGGAGTTTCAGTCACTGACCAAGGGCAGGGGTGCTTACAGGTTACTGCCTCCACTGTGAAGAGGCTCAGTGCAGGACTTAAAGGAGCTTTGATAATCGTACGCTACCACGGAGCTGTCGCATAAGTTTCGTTTGTTTTCCATAGAACCTGCAGCGTTAAAATCGAGTATCGGTAGTTTGTCAGTCAACCTTTACAGTGGCGATGGCCCGATAAACAACACACTGCTACCCCAGTTCAACAGGATAACGTCTCTTATTGGAGACAAAGCCACAACTTAATCTTTACAATACAACAACTGACGCTGGCAGCAGTGCAGGTGGCACATGCTATACTGCACCACCTTCACAATAATAATAATCTCAGCTTCTGCAGCTTGTTTACCTCGGAATGATCTTCATATTGTGACGTTCTGCTCATAAATTAAATAAAGTCTTGGAAAAAAAGAGAGCTTTGTTTGTTCCCGGGGTCAGATGCTGACATACGCACTTCAGAAAATGGCCGGCGTGCGTCACCGCAGTGAGACAACCTGCAGACGTTTTCAACCTTGTCTAGAAAAGCAAGCACAACCTTTGACCTCACCCAGCTGTTGCAGTGGGAGCAACAGTGTGTGTTGTGTTGTTGCATGTGCATTTGCATGTCTGGAACACCTGGCCACCCCTCATTCTTCATCCCTGCATGACTTGGTTTTGGCAGGTGCACGTCGTTGGTGTCCTGAGGTAGCTGCCCTGCTCTCCTTCACTCTGTTTTTAATTTTCTTCCTGTGGCCTACTGGACAGCTTCAGCTGTGAGCAGCCATCTTCTACTTTTCTTCACAAACTTACCCTAGATGAATCAGTGATAGAAAAATCAGATTTTAATGCAAATCAGCAAAGTTGTAGTTGCTAAATCCTGACAGAATCTGCAGATAAAGTCATTTAAAGTTAGTACATCATATACAACTACACTACAAGCATGAATACACAGTGGGTAGTTCTCCCTGTTCAGTAGCCAAACAGCTGTAGAGGACTGATAGTGATGATCAATAATGTCACTTCAACAGCTGCTCATATTCTTCACCAGAACTGAAGTAAAACAGAAACTATAGAAACAAAATCTGTCTGTGGACAAACAATAACACGCTTCTGATTAAAAAATAATGTCAGTTTAGTTCAACGATCGATAGGATAAAATAAGAACAGCTGATCTTATTCACCATCAGTTTCTGCAACAGTTTACGTAGACGTTGGACTGCAGCTGGTGGTGAGGACGGCCACAACAATCTCCACATCGCCTGTTCGTTCAGCTGATTGGTGGGGACTGAATTTATTTTTTCCAATTTTATTTTTTCACAAAAAGAAAAAGAACACATAACAAAATAATTAAATAAAAAAACTGAACAAATTAACTAATCTCACAATACACTCTCTCCTTTACAATAACAAAAAAATAATTAATAAATAAAATAAAGTATAAGTATAAGGGGGCATTTTTAGATATAATCTTAAAACCCTCATTTTTACATAAAGTCATACAAAGGCTGGGTATTTCGTCATAATGATTTTTTCCCAGTTATCCCAAATCTTCTTGAATTTTACTAATTGTAGTCTAACTGAAGATGTAATTCTTTCCGTTTTGTATATTTCATATATGATCTGATGCCAGTCTAACAAGGATGGTATTTTTACATGTAAAGGCTTCTCTTGCTGCTAAACTTAAAATACCAAATAAGCATTTAGAATTAGTATCCATATCTACTGAAGACACGAATCCAAATAAAAACTCATCCCATTTCAAAGATATTTGCCTACCTAGAATTTCTTCAGTCTCTATATGAATATTTAACCAAAAATCTTGGATCAATGGCCATGACCAAAACAAATGGAGAAAATTTGCACACTGGGCTCCACAATTCCTCCAACAACTGGAGGA
>JAMQGT020004692.1:0-93061 GCA_024447675.2 Pterophyllum scalare | reverse complement strand
TAGTGTTATGTTACTTCGTTCAGTTACGTATTGCTAACCCTGACGTTTAACAGTCATTACTGAGCCCCTCTTCAGAGAGAGGGGAGAGAGAGAGAGAGAGACCTGAAGTAAAAGAGAGAGATGCAAGGATATACGGCCAACCAATCAGAAATCCCCCCCCCCGCACACACACACACACACACACACGCATTTAAAGGGATAGTGGGAAGTCCCTCGAGCTTTTTGAGGGACTTATTTTACAAACCTTACGCATTCTCACATCTTAGCCTCCCACAGGCACTCCAGCGGAGCCGAGCGTTTGGATGAGTAGTAGCCCGGCTCGCCTGAGTCGCCATGGATCTGTCCTAAGTGCCGCCTGTCTTCTGCTGCTAGATGCGCTTCGCCCTCCCCCCGCCGCACTTGTTGCGCAGAGAGTGGATGCGCCGCTGAGTCCTTGGAGAGGAGAGGCAGAGACAGACTGCAACAGGTGCACACAGAGCATCTCCTCCAGCGAGGCTGCGTCGGAGGTAGGCGAATTGGCACCTTTAGCAATCTGTGGGATCTGTATCTGAGCATATTTATTGCATTGGATGTTATGAGCAAACATTTAATCGCTGATCATTCATTTAACACCTTCATGTGAGGCATGATTTGATCCATTTACTTAACCGTGTTTGTGTTCTTTTCTTTTACTTTTCCTCTTGCCTTAAGCTAGCACTGAACTTTAAATGCCAGTTTAAGGAACCCTTTACCTTCTTCAGCCTCTGCCGCGCGTACAAAGTCAGGATGCCGGTCTTGACGAGCCCCGATATCGCCAACAAGTTTAAGGAGAGATGGCTGGCGGCTTACCCGGAGGATCATGTCACTGGGTCTGAATCTGCCCCCTTTGACGACAGCCTCACCAGCCTCCACTGGCTCCAGAATTTCTCCATCCTCAGCGCAGACCCGGAGCGTCCCAGCGGCGCTGGACCCGGGTGTCCGTCCTCGCAGCAGCACTTGTTCATCAAACGCCTCGGCTTTCCCGGACCTGGCACCGATTCTCCTTCCAGCCCTCCAGCCGGGGACACCGCTGCCACCGGTATGCCTCTGTACCTCGGAAGCCCCGTCACCTCTGGCAGCGACTCCACCGCGGCGGCTCCGCGATTTTCCAGTGGTGCACATCCCACATCCGGCTACCCACAGATCCCGATTCAGCCAAGCCCGCCGGTGGAGGTTGACTACAAGACCAACCCGAAAGTCAAACCGCCCTATTCCTACGCCTCTCTCATCTGCATGGCCATGCAGGCCAGCAAGCAGCCCAAAGTGACTCTTTCCACCATTTATAACTGGATAACAGAGAATTTCTGCTACTACAGACACGCGGAGCCCAGCTGGCAGGTAACCGAGACCGGATAACTCGTCTTCTATTATTTATGAATCTGCTAAATGGTAAAGTGAGGGGGAGAAGGGTGAGCAGCTGACTCCAGTGTCATCACCATGCACCACATATTTAGGCCACCGGACATCAGACAAGGCTTTTCCTTTATCAGTGTGGAGAAAACTTCTATTATAACATGCTGCATAAAATACTGGAGCATATGAAAATCTCAGAAGCCCCCCCCCCCCTTGCAGGATTAGTGTCTCATTTCTGCCTTTGATGAGTTCCATGACAAGTGTTTTTAATCCATCTGAAATTTCCATCCTCCTAGAGAGTGCTCTTGCAGGGTTTTTGTCTGAAGGGAATGGTGATGGGGTGGAGAAAGCACTCCAATCTGTGTGTGCGTGTGTGTGCATGTGTGTTAATGAGGGCTCCTGAGAGAGATGGCAGCTAAGCACAGCTGATCATGTTTGAAATGCGCAGAGCTGCCTGTTTACTAGAAAGCCTCATTAGGTACATTTGCTTCCCTATACAAACAACAACAATACCCCCAACACCCACCTGCCCATCTCCCTCTCAAAGTGGCATTTTTCAGTTTTTGCATGACTGACTTAAATTTGCTCAGAGCCACTGGGTCCGTGTTGAATCTGGTTTTGTTTGTGTGTGTTACAGAACTCGATTCGTCACAACCTGTCCCTCAACAAGTGTTTCAAGAAGGTCCCCAGACAGAAGGACGAGCCAGGGAAGGGAGGCTCTCTGGCAGATTGATCCTCAGTATGCTGACATGTTTGTCAATGGCATCTTCAAACGCAGGAGGATGTCTGCCAGTCACTACAGCAATAGCAACAGCAGCAGTGGCACCCACAGACAAGGCAAACTAGTTCAGGGTTATCACACTGCCCAAAATGGCTGCACGTACCAGGGGACGGGCAGCAAACGGAAGCACCTGCCCTTGAAAAACAACAACAAGGTGATGAGGGCCACAGAGTCTCCTCTGTTAGCCACAGAAGCCAACAAAGCAGACATCCTGAGAGGGGACTTTGACCTGTCCTCTGTGTTTGATGACGTTCTCGGCGGCAACTGTAGCACCTTTGAAGATCTCGACATCAACACGGCGCTGAGCTCCCTGGGCTGTGAGATGGAGCTTTCTGGGCAGGGGAGGCAGGGGAGGTGGTGCGGAGGAGCGGACATTATGGGTCAGAGCCAGCTCATGAACCTCCATCACCAGTCCTACAACTACATGGACCTAAGTGCTGCTTCCATGGAGTGTATTGTCACCATGGGAGAGCTCCATGTGCCTCAAACGCATCCACAGCAACAGCAGCAAGTGGACCACAGATCACTTGCTCCAGAGCCACCACCACCACCACCACCACCAGCTGCAGCATTTTGACGAGCCCTCCATGCTCTTCCCGGAGCAGCCAGAAGAGGCGATACTGCAGCCGTGGGAGGAGATAAAAGAAGAGGCACAGGCTATTCCTCTGACTCTGGATCAGGGTTTTGGCCTGTGTGAGGGCTTCTTCACAGAGATGCAGCCATGGGAACGAGTGGAGAGCTATCTGTGACCTTTGACCCTAACCACACTGACTTCAATATTTTTTTTGTTTTTTACATCCAATGACCTCTCTCTTATTGCTGGTCCACGTGGCCTGTATTAAGGAGAACAGTTAGAGCTACAGCCCCCATTTTACCTTTACACCCCCCTCAATTCTTCTGCAGTGCATTCCACATTTGTAATCGGTCCCTTTCTTTTCCCTTAAAAAAAATAAAACTCTAAAGCTTGTTGGATAACTAGGAATCATTACCTGGCACAGACTTCCATTGCTTTTCCTGTGGGTGTCTGCTGGTTTACAGGAAGCAGCGTGCAGCATGAAAGCAAACACTGATATTCAAACAATCAGTGAAATGACAAAAGAACAGAGACTTTTACATACCAAATTCAGTTTTCATATGGACTTATATCACTATGAAGAATGAATGGAAGGAGGAAGGAAAATGAAGAAGAGACAACTGTGTGCACAAAACGAGACAAATGCTTACCCTTTAAGTTGGATTTGATGGAGCTCGGGTTTAACTGAACTGGACTGGACTGCAGCTGGTTGTCGCTCTGAGCTTGTTGAGAGCGCCCGCCACCAGAAAGCACCGTCACTACGGGACTGACAAGACATACTGGATTCTATTGTGCTACATTAGCATTAACTTGTTTCTTTCTTCTTCTTTTTTTTAACTAACATGCAGTGAAATCAGCCATTCATCTCAATTGTTGTTGTTGTGTGATGATGGAGCAAAAAATGGAGACAGGAAAAAAATATATCATTGTAAGAGATTAGAACTCATTCATTTATGATGCTGTTATATAGTCAATTTAATATATATTCACTAAAGTATATAGCATGAAGCTAGGCAAGGTCTTTTGCCATTTGTCTACAGTTATGTATTGCAATGCTAAAACTGGAGCAGATGAGGTCATGAAATGGAACATTATGCACTTTGATAAGCAGCAGTTTTAGGAAAGAAAGACAGCTTATGTTCAGGATGTTTAGTTTTATTTTTTACGGTATTAAAGTCATATTTTGGAAAGGTTTACCGGCCACAATTAAAACAATGCACACATACTGCTCGCTTTTAGAACACTGAACTCAACACTGCAATAATTCAAACTGGCAAGTGCTTGTTTGCTTGCTTAAACACTATATATATATATATATATATATATATATATATATATATATATATATATATATATATATATATATATATATATATATATATATATATATATATATATATATATATATATATATATATATAAAAGCAAGTCGTCCCGTCCCCCCCATGGAATTCAGTCAAATTTGTTGATATGCAGCTTATTGGAGTGTCTGTGATGATTAACCCTTCCCACCCCGGTCTGTTTCTGTTATTAAAAGGCAGCCGGCCGCCATTTTTGAAAGGCTGCCAAGCACATACGGTGAAGAGGCCGCCTACCACTAGGATTAAAATGGATGTAGCATTTGTTGTGCTTCAGTTCTGTTGCACCAAATTTGGCAGAGTTGCAGCTGAGATTGTTTTAGAACAGATTTAATAACATCAGTGTCACTGGCATTGTTAGAACGCTGGTATTTACTTTCTAATTTACAGTTTTTAGTAGGTGGGAAAAAGGCATGTTGTGCTAAAGATTTTTAAATCACTCTTTAGCCTGATGATAGAGGCATCCAGACTTGTTGTATTTCTGAATATTCTCGAGTGTCTCGTCCACAGAGTCCAAGATTGTTCATTGTGCCCTCACAGCTGTGGATCTGTCTGAGAGGATTTGGAACTAACTTGGTGTTTTTTCAGAGTTCTCTTTTCTGTCACAGGGTGATGGTTTCTATTGGCCTTATTGATTACTTTAGTGTATGTCTCTCTCTCTCGCTTCTTTTTTTTTTGTGAGGTTTGTTTTCAGAATATCTGATCAGAAATCTGAGAGGAGGGTTTAGGAACAGATACATAAATTCAGCTCTTAATGGCCAGATTTTCTTCTTGTATCATTATGGTGGGTGACATGATCTCTTTAATCTTACCATGTTATTTCATTTGTACCTTTTTTAAGCTGTTTGAAAAAATGCAATCATGCCTTAATGCAATAAATGGTGTCAATTAAATAAAAAAGCAGTAATAAATAATTGCACTCTTTACTTGAAATATCTTAAAACACCTACACACTGTGGAGTGCAGCAAAACGCAGCGGTCGGGTCTGTGTGTGCGTGTGTACGTGCATGTGTGTGGTGTGTGTGTGTGTGTGTGTGTGTGTGTGTGTGTGTGTGTGTGTGTGGGTGTGTGTGTGTGTGGGTGTGTGTAATCAACAGATAAAAGGTCTATCAGGGTTTATTATTAATCAGCCCAGACAGGCCTGGACTTGCCTGGCATTTGAAACATACCCCAGGTAGATATAATAGCATAAACACCTGTACAGCGCACATAAGACGATAGCACATTCTAGCTTTAGAATGGCATTATTTAATGATTGTGTTAAAAGTGTGTTTACAAACATGTTTTGTTTTTGATATTCGTAGGACACGTTTTTGTTGAATATTTGATGCCACTGTGGTTTTTGGTCTGGGTTAGGATGAAAAGCATGAAAATTAAAGAAAGTTAATAATATAACATCAAAAACTATTGAAATGCCAAAAGACAAACATTTCTTTAGTAAAAAAAATACAACAACATGTGTTTGGTCATAAAACATTCATTTTATGAACAAAAACTGTTACCATGAGCCCATAAATATACAAAAAAAGAACAGGTTTATGCCAGTTACACTCATAGAACCATTCATTAGGTATACCTCAGTACCTCGTACTGAGTTGGACCCACTTTTGCCTTCAGAACGCTCTTAATTCTTTGTGGCATAGATTCACCAAGGAGCTGGAAACATTCCTCAGAGATTTTGGTCCATATCAACATGACAGCATACACACACAACATTCACACAGTTGCTGCAGATTTGTCGGCTGAACAACCATGATGTGAATCTCTTGTTCCACCACATCCCAAAGGTGCTCTATTGGATTGAGATCTGCAGACTATGGAGGCCATTTCAGTACAGATAACCTATTGTCATGTTCAAGAAACTATTCTATATTGCCAAAAGTATTTGCTTGTCTGCCTTCACACGCATATGAACTTGAGTAACATCCCATTCTTAATCCATAGGGTTTTAATATCATGTTGGCCCACCCTTTGCAGCTATGGCATCTTCAACTCTTCTGGGAAGGCTTTCCACAAGGTTTAGGAGTGTGTTTATGGGAATTTTTGACCATTCTTCCTGAAACACATTTGTGAGGTCAGACACTGATGTTGGATGAGAAGGCTCACAGTCGCCACTCTAATTCATCCCAAAGGTGTTCTATCAGGTTGAGGTCAGGACTCTGAAGGCCAGTCAAGTTCTTCCACACCAAACTCACTCATCCATGTCTTTATGGACCTGGTTTGTGCAGTGGTGTACAGTCATGTTGAAACAGGAAGGGGCCATCCCTGAACTGTTCCCACAAAGTTGGGAGCATGACATTGTCCAAACTGTCTTGGTATGTTGAAGCATTAAGAGTTCCTTTCACTGGAACTAAGGGGCCAAGCCCACCTACTGAAAAACAACCCCACACCATAATCCCCCCTCCACCAAACTTTACACTTGGCACAATGCAGTTAGACAAGTACTGTTCTCCCGGCAACCACCAAACCCAGACTCATCCATCGGATTTCCAGATCACATCTCCACTACTCTGGAGTCGAGTGGTGACGTGCTTTACACCACTGCATCTGATGCTTTGCATTGTGCTTGGAGATGTAAGGCTCTGATGCAGCTGCTCCCATGAAAACCCATTCCACGAAGCTCTCTACACTTTTACTACTTTAATACTTTTGGCAATATAGTGTATTTTGAGATGATTTGAGCTTTGTAACATGGTGTGTTATCCTGCTGGAAGCAGCCATCAAAACTGTGGCCATAAAGGGATGGCCATGGTCAGACAGGCTGTAGCATTTAAACAAGTTGGTACTAAGAGGCCTAAAGTGTGCCAAGAAAATAAACCCCCCACAAACCTACACGACTACCCCCAGTTTGAACCGCTGATGCAACATAGGATGTTGCATGTTGCTTATGCAAAATTCTGACTCTAGCATCCCACCATCGCAGCAGAATTTGAGACTCATCAGACCAGACAATATATTTTGTAATCTTCTGTCCAATTTTGGTGAGCCTGTGTGAACGGTTGCCTCAGTTTCGACAGGTGTGGCACCCGGTGTGGCCCATCTGCTTCAAGGTTTAACCACTTGTTATTTGACTTACTGTTGCCTTCCTATCAGCTCAGTGCAGTCTGGCCATTCTCCTCTGACCGCTGACCTCAATAAGGCATTTTCACTCAGAGAACTGCGGCTCACTGGATATTTTCTCTTTTCTGTAAACCCCATAGATGGTTGTGTGGGGGAGAATCTCAGTAGATCAGCAGTTTCTAAAATGCTCAGACCAACCTGCCTGGCACCAACAACAATGTCATGTTCAAAGTCACATCACCTTTCTTTACCATTCTGATTCTTGACCATGTCTACATGCCTAAAGCTAAATTGCTGCCATGTATTTGGCCTGTGAGTGTATGCATATCTCCATATTATCTTCCTGTGTAACTGCATGCCACACATTGAACTCATTTATACAGTAGGGACCTATAAACAAGGCCTAATAATGGGCACCTTCCAGCGTGAGCAATATAACCCTGTGATGTATAAAATATCCAGTGATGGGTTTGCATGTTAGAATATAATGCAGTGCTGGCACTGATGAGGTTGCAGGTATGGCCACCACCTATAGCCACCCACATTAACAAAGGAATGCAGAAATGAAGGTGCAGAAGCACTCCCATTTTCCTAAGACTTTGGAGAGAGATTCATTAAGAACATCAGGTAAACTGTCGGGTAACATCTGGATGTTTGCACAACAAATTTTCATCCATCACAGAATGTCTTGAACAAGCTTTCTATGGCATCTGGGTGCCACATCATTGCATCGCTTAGTCATTTCCCCTGAAGGATTCATTGCATAGAACGAGTGGGTTTAAGTTCCACAACCATTAAGGGGTGTCCACCCAGAAAGTGATTTGCTCATTGGGTCCAGTTGTTCAAATCCATTTATCACCCTGCCATACGTCAGCAATATCCTTTGGTGTCACTGGTAGTCACTTCACTTGCTTTCCTCAAAGATGAGAAAACTTTAAGACAGGTCCACTCTTCATCGCCAGCAGTTGTTTGGCTTGTTGTCGCTTGATGTCGCTAAATGTCATTGACTTTCCGTGGTCTCAGGCTGCTATGTTGCTGTGAATCACTTCCTGTCTGGATGCCAATTAAAATGTGGTTGACTGGAAATGAGCCAACCCAGAGCTCTGGAGTCTCCACTGAACAGCTCTGTTCAGTAGAGGATTGCAGAATGCCCACTTTAATTAAGAAATCACTACTCCTGTTCTAAAGGAGACACTCATATAGAAGACTGGAAAAGTTTAACAGATTTATTTGCAACTTGGAAAAGGAAATGTTGGTAGGAATGGCAATCCAGTTAGCAACTTTTTGCCGAAAAAGTGGTATGAATGATTTTCTTCTGCTACGTCTTCTGAACCCTGGAACCTGATTTTCAGAATGATTTGTAGGTGCCTGCTGGACAACTCTGAGATGATCTCAATGCACAATGGCCCAAAAGTTAAAAAAAGAAAGAAAAAAGGATAAATCACTGGCATTCAGTGTGAAGTGTAATCAGTATGTCCAAGTTCGTGGCAAGTTTACAATCTTTGCAGCTAATTAATTGTGTTGATTGTGGGCTTCAGGGTCAAATTAGTTTAATGAGAGGACAAACAACAATTCTCTAATCAACACTTTTGTCAACTCCAAATGATTATGGAAATTAAATGCATGGTACTGTTACAAAGATTTCTAACATGCATTAAAACAATTTTGTGCATGGTCAATTAAGAAAGACTCATGCTGAAAAAAATCCTACATATATATACTTTAAAATCAATTTTGATAGGATTTCTATTGTGTATTTGTAAAATGCTCACAGTACTGTGAAAATAAGAAGTACCCAAGACAACAGTAGCAGTGTGTGATATAACAAGCCAGTTTAAGGCTACGTGGGCCCATTCTCCACAAAAAGAGACGTGCCTGGTAACTGTTAGAAAATGTCCTCAAAATTTAGCACCACATCTCATCTCAGCCTTTTCCAGGATTTTGTTTGAATGCCCTGTATGAAAATGTGCTTTTCCACCTCAAATCTCTTTTTAATTGAAATTGCTGGAGTAAAAGGGGAGAACGGGCTTATCCCCATCCCTCTGGCTCATGGCTCCCAATAGCGACAGGTCATGTGTGGAGATCTCCAGGAATGGGTGGAATAACTCAGATTCCTTAAAACAGCGGGGACTACAGCCAGATTTGAGGCTAAGACGTGTGATCGGTGACCACCCTGCGCTGGAGAAAAATCACCTCAGCTGATCGAGATCGGCATGAGAGTTAAAGGCAAGTTTATGCCAACAAAATCTCAGCTTGAACATCACTGAGAGCAGGAGAAACATCGGTGTCACTTTCAGGGTGAAGTGAAAGTGGGAAAAGGTATCCATTGTCCTCAATCCTGCGCATCTGTGCATGTGTGAACTTTCACATTTGGCTCTGTTTGTCTGCGACCCTGTGCACATGTCCATGTGTGTTGTTACATTATATGCCCATAATGTTTGTTTTTGTCCACAGGCTTCTTTGTCTGCACTCCTGGTGATGTGTGTGCTGCCCGCTGAGAGTGTGTGTACATGGCTGCGATTGGAGCCCCGTGGTGGCCCAGATAACACTATCTCTGTGGAGCCAGAGTCCCATGGTTCTATTCAGCGTGGAGGATGAGAGGCTGGGACTGCCCAGCATGCGGACACTGCTGAAAGAAGAAGGAACAAGCCGAGCTGTCACTGTAGGCTAACCTGGCTTATAATGCTTTATAACCTCTTCTTTGGTGCCCCTCTGGGAGGCTGTGCATTGGTCTGAGTACGCCTGTGTGCATTTGCGGTCACACAGAGGAGGGCAAAGGCAGGAACAGAGACAAGAAGAGGGTGTAACCGATGTTTTATTGCCTTCATGGCACCCTCTGGACTGCTTCTGATTAGAGTCAGGCATAAACAGGGTCAGCCAGATTTGCTGAAGGGCACTCCTCCCAGCTTGACATAGACAGTCGGTTCAACTCCCCACTTATTGTGCAAAACCATACAGCTATTCTTTATGGGGGAAAGCAGACAGAAGACACATCATGGGGGTCCCTCTCTAATTAGAGGCTTCATTGTACCACAAAGCAAAAACTAACAGTGGGAAAACATCTTAGAGCTGTTTTATAGCCCCCAAGGAACCCCTGTTCATGAGCGATTACATGTACGGATAAGAGAAAGAGCTCACTGATAAATTAAATTTCCTCGTGGTGCACTGAAGCAAGGACTTGCACATGTATTCAGATAGCTCCTCGTATTTAGACAGGATTCTCCTCCACCTCTCTGAGCCGGCGGGAAATTGTCATCAATTGTCAAATATTGATAAGGGAAAAAAAAGACTGGGGATGATATTCAGTGGTCTGACCATCCGCTAATGTCTCTCCAGACGGGCTTGACACTAGAGGAGGGGCTTAGGCAGGAAATACACCTAAATAGTCTTTCCAAAAGACTGTTGTTTATGCATGAAATGCTAATAAGGGTTCCACTTAGATTGCCTCCTCCATTTTGAAAGGAACTACGGATGGTAAATTAGAATAAAAGGGCTGAGGTGTAACACAGTTGGCGGGGGGGGGGGTGTCTTCTATTGACAAAGATTATCAGGGTTTCACCCAAATGCATAATTGATCAGCATCCAAATGGTCATGTTTATATACAATAAGAACAGAATCATTACTCAATGAGCTGGATGGGATTTTTTTTTTGATACATTTTCCTTTAACTAAAGCATCATTGTTATAGTGCTTTCCAGAGGAGATTTAATTTCCTTAAATATGATGACTGGATCTCATATTTCAATGAACCTGTACAGAAACACCCCCAGATGGGGTTTTAGTTTTGATGTGGTAATTTTTATTCATTCAGGGCATGTTGTGCAGACAAAAAAACAAAAAAAACAAAAAGGTGTGCAAATGAGTGCAACTGCAACAGCAGCACACAGACAGCAATCATGAAAACATATACGTGATCTTGAAGGCCAAAGAGGCTTTTTCCATTCTTATAGGGACGCTTGCTTGAGGCTTATGTCACATCAGCTGTGCCGTATTTGTTTTAGTTTTTCTTCCATAGATGTTTTCTCTGTGTTTCTATGATCATTCGCAGCAAGAACATTTTTTTCACCATTTTCATTACTTTTGTTTTTCAGTGTTGGAAGCCTTAATGTTTAGATGTTTCTTTACTCTGTTATCCTTGACTGCCTCTCAGGGACAGTGTTGCTAAGAATGAGTGAGGTCAAACTTGTGAAAAACACAGTACAGTACAGTATGCCCACTACAGCTTATACCGCACATCTTCTGACTCCAGCGTGCTGCTGCAACTGTACTTACATTTGGAAAATCATCACGCAGACCAATATCAATATGGAATGTTAACATAATGCAATTAATATGCATACACAGACTCATGTTACCCCTTTTTTAAATGATAGTGTGACTTTGAAACAAATGTATTTCAGTGAAGGTTTATTACAAGGCTGCACCACTTATGGTTATGGCATCTCCTTTGAGACCTATAATCCTTTTTTATGCATTAGAAAATTCAACCAGGTGGTAAGTGTTGCATTTCCGTGTTCTTCTTCTAAACCTAATCAGGTAGTTTTGGTGCCTATAAAGCAAATTAAATGTAAAAGTAACAATAAAGTGACCTAAGCCACCACCACCCTCTCCTGTTTCCTAATGCAGACTATGTTTCTCTGGTAAACCACAGGTGGAGCAATTTGTGTTCATGAACACAAATTCTTCTTATGTATAATATAATTTAATTTTATTTAGTAATTTTATTTAATTTGTATTAGTCATTATATTTATAAAAGTTATGTCATGCAATATGAAGCCATATGATTTGGTGTGATACATGTGTCATATCAAATACTTTTAGTATACTTTACTTGTGCTAAGTAAAGAGTCCATCCTTTCAAAAGCAGCTGGTGTGAAATAATTTAACATTCTGTGATATACAATACTGTGCGAAAGTCTCACGTCACCCCTCATTTCTTTATATTTTGCTAGTAAAATGGGAACTATGTGCAGCAAGTCAGTGAAGCATGTGCAAACATACATGGGAATACAATATACAAGAGCTTGAAGGTCAATATTTGGTACGACAACCTTTATTCTGCATCGCAACCTGATCGCCCATAAGTTGTGTGCACACACTGGAAGCAATTTGCAACAATGTGGCAACCAGAGATCATAAAAAGTGAGTCTCCATTGTGTTTTACAGATGAATGTAGACACTCACTGTTGTACTTCTCTCCTGACCTTATCTGTAGATATTGGCAATGTGTGTAATTTGGCATACCTCAGCCTTTTCTCTCTGTTTTCCTTTCTTAAGAATGTCTTCTTGATAGCCACCCTTGCAATGAGACCATTTCTGATAAGGCTTCAGTAATTGGCATTAAAATACACCAACTTAGGGTCTGCAGAGATGAAACTAATATATGAAATTTCAGCAATGCTTGGAGGTAATGCATTAAAAAGTAACACAACAGTGTGTTCTGCTAACTTTTTAATTGCAAGGAGTAACCTACTGCACTAGATTTAAAATTCATGTACACTGATGTTACAGTTTTATTCCTGTCCCTGGCACACTGCTATATATTAGCGGCTGTGTGCACGTGAACCTCAGCTACCAAGATGGAAGAAAGAAAAAACACTGGGCTGTGAAAGTATTCACTTTATACTGAATATGCAGTGGGGGAAAAAACTAACATTGCTAATTATGCCTGGGTATAGAGAGGACACCCAGTAGCCGAGCACAGCAGCTACTGTCGGCCTGCTGAGGAAGAGCAACACATTGCTCCAGCTCAAAAACCTCAGTGACTAGCTTTCAGTGCTGCTAAGGTTAAGCTATGATGCTACCAATACCAAGCTGCGGCGTAAGCATGCCCTCTGGACAAAATAATGAGCATGCACAAGGAATGGTAAGTAAGTAACAATAAGATGCAACAGCAGAAACAGTGTTTCTTAGTAAAATTTAATGGTGCTAGTCAGAAAACATTTTTTTCCTTTGAGCAGAGCCTTGCTGACCTCTGTGCATGTCTAAGCAAACTATATCCTGACACCTACTGCATATTAAAGGTATAAACAAAAGACTTGTATTAATGTTTTTTTTTTTTTATCAAACTCTGAGCATGAAAGTCAATGAGTGTATTTCCTAAGGTCTTCTATTATTCCTTTATTGCACACAGCTGCATAAAAGAAATAAAAGAAGAGAACGGAGCTGAGTTATTAAGGCAGCTATAAAAGTGCTAAGTAACATTTTCCTGGAGGTCTTTAAGCAAAGAATGCACTCACATTTACCTTTAGAAGATATTAATGAAGGAATAATAAAGCAATCTGTGGCTCAGCTTACACGTCTTTCACCTTGTGTGTGTGTGTGTGTGTGTGTGTGTGTGTGTGTGTGTGTGTGTGTGTGTGTATGCATCTTGGCATCCAGCACTTGGTCAGAGAAAGACATTCTTGTCCCATGCCTTCGGTCTCTGTGGTCGCAGGGAGCGAGTCGATTGTCCCACAGGCAGACAGGAGGAGGGCACACAGCTGCCCCACACGCACATGCATGCACACACACACACACACACACACACACACACACACACACACACACACACACACACAGACTTAGGCCAGTCACACTGATACAACTGCATGAACCCTCACAAGGTTCAGCACTCATGCCCACACACAGAGGGCTAGCCAGAGGGCAGCGTGTCAGGAGGCTGAGCGTGGATGAGAGCGTAGAAAACGAGCCAGGACAGTGCTGGAACTGCGCCACTCACACAGCATCAGTATCGGTGCCAAGAAGCAGAGCAGAAAACAAGTCTGGACCAACCTCCTCAATGTGGCCTGCTGCTCTGCCAGGTTCTCAGCCAGAAAAACTACTGGTTAGATAGCTGTTGAGCTCCAGATTTCATGGTCACAAAATTTTTTTGGAGGTACTGTTCTGTCAAGATGGACAAGTCTTTTCTCCAGAAACTGTTTCTCAATGCACACCTGCAACTCCAGACAAATTCAAGTGGTCATAACAACAAATTCCATACATTTTATAAGGTGAAATAAATCTGTATTATTTATGCAATTAGTCATCAGTTAAGCCTTGGAGTTGGTGAGAAGTATTTGCTCATTCACCATCATTTTTTTTTCACAAGGCCACTTATGTGGAAACAAAGCCTATGGAGACATTCTAAGAAGCTAAGAAATAAAGTTAAGACAAAAGGTGCTGGAAATGTGTGTGCAATTTGCACACTGTGTGTGTCCCCATCCACCCCCACCTACTATCCAGGATGTCTTGAAGCCACTAGACAACCTCCAGCGCCTTCTCCTTCAGACACACACAGACACACAGTTCTTCCATTCTTCACCCTTCGTCTGCGTACTGTTGAGGGCTCTTATTTGATTAGCTGCGATTTGCTTTGTGAAGCAGTGGAGCATTTGGCTCAACCAGGGGAGCCGCACACACACGCTTTGACCGACACATGCGTGGGCTCTCAGACAAACACATACACATACAGGGCACATGAGTATATTTTACATCTACATTAGCCCGACCATGACTCCATCGTTGATCTGTGTGTCGGAGTGTTTAAAAGATAAAATTAGAAGTAGTTATATCATATAGCACAGCTCTTTTTCTCTGGATATGACAACAACAACAACAACAACAACCTGTAAACAGATGTGAGGGTCCTAGCCATCACTAAACAGTTCCTTTAACACTGACTCACCAGCATCTGTTTACTGGCCATGACTTCATGCCGTGGGCTCAAGAAATTACCTCTGATTGTACAGAGATGTCAGTGGAGTGACACTCTATCTACCAGGCCTTAGTTGCACTAACCATCAACCCGTCAATAATGAATGTGGGGTCAGCGTGTCAGTGGGGGTGTGTTACTTTGAGAAGTGTGTGAAAAAGATGCACTCAAACACAGGCTGTCATTGTCTCATTATCAGTCTCCCTGTGCTGTGTCTCCTCTTCATCAAGCATTGAGAGAGATTAAAATAGAATCAACATAATGTGTTTAAGTTAGATGTTGGGTCATCATAAGCAGCAAGAACAGTTCTAATGACAGTGATGGAGAGCACAACAGTCTCCAAGTCTGCTGCAAGTATTTCATTCTGCTAATCCAATTGTAAGGATTTCTCTGCACTACAACTAGCATGCTTGCTCACTTACAAAGAACAGTCTCTTAATTTTTTTGGTAGTTTCATTTTAATGGAGAGAGACAGAAAATCTACCAAAAATCCAGGAAAATTTGCGTTACATAAAAGTAAACTGATTTGCATGTCACTGAGTGAAATAAGTATTTGATCCCCTACAAAACAGCCAAAATTCTGGCTCCCACAGGTCAGCTATGTGCCCATGTGGCACACAGATTACAAGCAATTAATCAATCTATTACAGATACCCCGGATTTCAACTTGTGTGTATAAAGCAGACCAAAGAGCTGTCGAAGGATGTCAGGAACAAAATTGTAGACCTGCACAAGGCTGGAATGAGCTAACTAGACCATCAGCTAGAAGCTTGGTGAGAAGGTGTTGGTTGCGATTATTCGAAAATAGAAGAAATAAAAAAAATATCATCAATCACCCTCAGTCTGGAGCTCCATGTGATATCTTACCTCATGGGGTGACAATAATGATCAGAAAGGTGGTGGGTCAGCCCAAAACTACACAGGAGGAGCTTGTTAATGATCTGAAGGCAGTTGGGACCACAGTCACCAAGAACACCATTGGTGACACACTACGCCAGGGGTATTCAACTCCAGGCCTTGAGGGCCGGTGTCCTGCAGGTTTTAGATGTGTCCCTGATCCAACACCCCTGAATCAAATGGCTGAATTACCTCTTTAGTAGGCAGTCAAGTTGTCCAGAGTCCTGCTAATGATGTCTATATTTGACTCAGGTGTACTGAAGCAGAGACACATCTAAAACCTGCAGGACACCGGCCCTCGAGGCCTGGAGTTGAATACCCCTGCACTACACCATAATGGATTGAAAACTTGCAGTGTCCTCAAGGTCCCTCAAGGTCAAGAAGGCACATGTACAGGCTGGTCTTAAGTTTGCCAGTGAACATCTATAGGATTCAAAGAAGGCTTGAGAGAGAGTGCAGTGGGCAGATGAAACAAAAATCAAGCTCTTCGGCATCAACTTGACCTGCCATATTTGGAGGAAGAGAAATGCAGAGTATGACCCAAAGAACACCATCCCCACAGTCAAACACAGAGGTGGAAAAATTACACTTTGAGGCTGTTTTTCTGCTAAGGGTACAGGACGATGTCATCGCATTGAGGGGCCAATGGACTGGACCATATACTGTAAAATCTTGGACCTCCTTCCCTCAGCAAAAACACTGAAGGTAGATCATGGATGGGTCTTCCAGCATGACAATGATCCAAAACAAGGCAACAAAGGAGTGGCTAACCTGTGTGTGCAAACCTGGTGACCAACTACAAGAAATCTCTGACTGCTCTGCACGCCAACAACGGCTTCTTCGCCAAGTAGTAAGCCATGTTTTGGTTGGGGATCAAATACTTATTTCACTCAATAACATGCAAATGAATTTATAACTTTTATGTAATGCATTTTTCCTGGATGATGCTCAATTTTGGTTTCATCTGACCACAGCACTTTCTCCCAAGCTGTTTCTGAATCATCTAGATAAAGAATAAAGATGTTATACCAAATATTGCCTTTTATGCTTGTCATAATTGTGCAAACTCTGTTTTTGCCTTAGATACTGTATATCCAGGTATGTTTGCACATGGTTTAATAAATCACTGCACCCATTTCCCATTTTGCTAGCAAAATACAAAGATGTGAGGGGGTGGCTCAAGACTTTTGTACTTTTTTCCCTGTTTTTCTCTGTTAATTCCCATCCGTCATCCGTGCCTCCTGCAATGACAAGCACAAATTTCTCCTCTCTTGGTTCTCTCTCCCTCCACCCTAGCTGCTCTGTCTCTCCCCATCTCCCACACCCCACACCCACCCGCCCTAAACCACAAGGGGTTAATTAAAACTGATTGGGTCCTTGGAGACCACACCTGCCTCTGACAGTAAGGCATCAGGCTCACATGAGCCGTGTGTGTGTGTGTGTGTGTGTGTGTGTGTGTGTGGATATGTGCTTAGCACATCGGGCTGTTAGCACATCATGTGCTCTGATACCTATCCCACTAGAACACCACAATGGCTTTCAGTGTGTGCACTGTTTTATATCATTGCATTTGTGTGCGGCCTCCAGTATTTAACTCTGCATTTGCATTCTGTGTGGATACATACATATGCATTTTAATAGCCTGTGTCCCATCTTTTCAGAGACACTTAAGGATCTCATACTTGATGGCTGATTAGACTCCGCTCACTGGAACCAATCGCTGCTTTGCTTTAACTTCACACCTGTCTGTCACACTGAGGGCAGCACATATATATGATTTAAACCTCCTATCATAATCTTTGCCACTGCTGAGATTACATACACAACATATAGCATAATCACTTCAAGAATCATCCCAGTTCACATGAAAACCGGTAGGGCAAAAGCTTGCACACTAAAATGCATGAATGAAACTGTGATAAAGGCTGTCCTTTTGTATGTGTGTGTGTATGTGTGTATATTTTCTGGCAGGGGATATGTTTGTGTGTAGAGACAAGAACTAGTGTTGTATAACAGCACCTGGCAAGGGAGAAGTGCAACAGGCACACACATACACATGCACAGAGCTCCCGCTGCTAAGTTGGCAAGTAGAACAGTCAAATTAGCCACTGGAGAACAAAGCACAAGACCACCGCTGGGAAAAGGTAAAGGGAAAAAAATGGTAGAAGCCAGAGGAAGAAATAGAGAGGCTGAGATGCAGACAAAACGAGAGGTGAAGAAAGAAGATGATAGGGTGGGGGAAGATGAGAGGCTGTACTGAGGGGTGAAGGCACAACTGGGAGTTGCATATGAGCTGGAGAAAATAAAAGCAGGGAGCATGAGAAAGGTAGAGGAGGGGACTGAGAGACATGATATGTGTAAGTAAATCAGTGGGTATGGGTGGTTGTGTTGTGAGGAGGGGGTTTCTGCGGATGAACAGATGAAAACAGCAATGAAAATGTATGATATAACATGATATAAAGTTATATTAGTTTAAGGAAGTCAATGTTGGAATACAAAGTCAGATGAATGATTATGTAATTCCAATATACTACACTTCCACACTGGGATTATAGATTAGCATCTGCAATATGTACTGAAGTGATTACAACTACTAATGGTGATTTAATGGCTGGTAACATTTGAAGCACATCTTATGATTTGGTTCCAAATTTCCCCCACTACTACGGCCCCAAAATGTGAGTTATATAAATAGGTAACTTTCAAAAATTTGCAATAACTCATTGATTTGAGTTATCAACCTGAAGTTTAGGAGTTTAAATTCTAGTCAGACAGGCCTAGAGACTGGTTAGCAACCCCCTGGTAACCACTGGTCGCTAAAGAAAATGTGTATTCCCAGAAGGGAGGTTGTTTGCTGTCGCTAGGTGACACTGGTCGCAAAGAGGGATACAGCGCTGCACCAAAAACCGCCTTGCAATTATTCTGGTCATCAGCAGATTGCCGCTGACTGGAAGATGCAGAATAGTCTCCAAACACTTGGCAACTACTTGCTGAGTGCGACGCAAAATCGAAACAGAGAATCTTCACCTTCACTTTTTCAAGTTTCACTCCACTCGGTGGTTAGCTAGTGTCTCCAGACAAGTCGGCATCATCCATGCACGCTACGAGCGACTGTGGCAATCTGCTAGTGACCAAAGCAATCACCCAGTGACTGATTTTACCTAGCAAATGCCAGGAACCATCAGCAACTACTTGCCAATTAGTCAGAAAATGTACATTTTTTCCCTGCCAGGGAGTCATTGACATTTCTCTAGATCTGTGTAACTGAGGCCTTATCTCTTAAAGTGCTTAACCTCTAGAGGGCACCACAAATGCAAAAAGTTCTCATAGCTGCATTCTTACTGAGGTAATTCATATAAGCTTAGTAAATATTCATTAATATGTGTGTGTATCTTATTACAGCAAATTAAAATTTCCAGATAATTCACATTTAAAATTGAAAAAATATAAACATCAGCATGGCCCATAGAGCTGATTTTTTTTTTGGCACCCAACTTATTGCTTCTAGCGTCTGTATTTACCTTGTGCTGAACATGTTCTTGTGGCAATTTCAATGCCAGTGCATCTAATACACCCCATAAGCACAGCTGAAAAAATTAGAGCAAGTAGATGTGCCAAAAATGTTGTTACACTTTAAAAGGTTTTTGACATGAGGCGGAATAAGCTCCTTAATACTGACGTAGTGATTGAAAACCTCCCAGTGGAATAGCTTTCAACTTTTGTTTTAGTCTGACAAGTTTTTCTTGTTTCAGATGTAGAAAAGCTTTCATTTTTGGCCTATACTGTATGCTGTAAATTTTAAAAATGTCACTTAGAGAACAATTTGTGCACTAACAAACTTAGTTTGCAAGAAAAATTAATATAATAATCTCACACCATAAAAAAGGTTCAGCTGACCTTCAGATAGACTCACAGCCCTCTCTTTGTCTGAAGAGATCTTGTTATGTTTCGAGGCTTGACAGTTTTCACTCTGATGTGAAATAATAAACCACAATGGAGTCATTGTAGTTAAGGGCTGTACTGTGAAAAGTTTTTTTTGTTTTACACTTCACACTTTCATTATCTTTAAAGGCAGTCTAAGAAAATAAGCTGGGTTTGAAACCAACAGGGGTCAGCGGTTGTGAATGTAGAGGGGAAAAGTTCTACTTGTCCCTCTTTAACATAACATAAAAGTTACACCAAGCCCACTTTGGTTCCATGAAAAAGACCGAGCTGCTTTTTTCAGTTGGTATCAAAGCTTTTCGTGCATGGTTACATTCTTTATATAGGTCCAGATCTTCTCTCTCTGTCCTCTCTCTCTCTCTCTCTCTCTCACACACACACACCACACACACACACACACACACACACACACACACACACACACACACACACGCACACAAAAAATCAATTTAGTATTTCGTCTCCTCATTACATTCCCAGGCCTTCATGCTCATTGCTGAACCCTTGCTTCACAATTGGAAGCTCTCTCTTGGTCTGGGGAACTTTATATTGACAATGAATACACTGCTCAAATTAAAGGAAAACTTTGAAAACACATCAGGTCTCAATAGGAAAAAAAATTCATGCTGGATATCTATACTGATATGGACTTGGTAATATGTTACTATTGAAAGGATGCTACATTGTTTGATGACAAACGGCTGAATTCAAAGACACCCCGAAAATTAAAGTGAAAAAATGATGCAGCATGCTAGTCCATTTTGCTGATATTTCATTGCAGCAACTCAAAATGGTACGCAGTAATTTGTATGGCCCTCACGTGCCTGACAACATCGGGCATGCTCCTAATGAGACGACAGATGGTGAACTGGGGATCTCCTCTCAGATCTGGACCGCAGCATCACTGAGCTCCTGGACAGTCGGAGGTGCAACCTGGTGGTGTCTGATGGACTCAAACATAATGTCCCAGAGGTGTTCTATTGGATTTAGGTCAGGTGAGCGTGGGGCCAGTTAATGGTATGGATTTCTTCATCCTCCAGGAATTGCAGGCACACTCGCCACATGAGGCCGGGCATTGTTGTGCACCAGGAGGAACCCAAGACCCACTGCATCAGTGCCGGGCTGGCAATAGGTCCAAGGATTTCATCCTAAAGGCCATTAGGATCAACCCTAATATATAAAACCTCAGTATACTAGGTTTGCAGCAAGGCCGCAGAACACTTATCTCTTGGATGGGTGTTCTGGAACTCCATTTCGTTATATGTTTGGAATGTAATGACAATAAATTGATTCTGATTCTGATTCTATATTCTTCTGTTTGCTCAGTGTGATAACTAAAGCTAAAGCTTGCTGGTTTTTGTTCTGTTTTGGACGCTATGTTTCTGTGCTTGAGTGTCTTTCATTTGATAACATTTCATGTCTTCAGGTGCCTTCAGGTATGAAAAAAAAAGACTTCACTTTGTCTACCTGTCAACGAAGCCATTGCTGGTTTTACATTGACCCAGTTATTCTGTTTTTAATCTCATGGTTCGGTCACACTGGAGTAAAACTAGGACAAAACTTCCTTGCAGCCAGGAAAAATTGGTGGTTGCCTGGTGATAGCAGTGAACAAGGCTGACTGCAATCAGTCTCAGACAGATTGGCAAAGGTTTGCAAATAACTGGTGTCTAATTTATAAGTACAGACAAACTGCTAACATGTGCCAATGACCACGGCATGTTTGTGTTATGTCCCTTTGCAGCAGAGGACTCAACTGGTTGTCAACTAGTTGCATTCTGGGTGTGGCACACCTGTCACTTTGCAATTAAATTTCTGTCCTGCACCAGCTACTTCACTATTTATGGAGGAATTTCTGTTTCAGATCTCTGAGGGTCTGTCTGGACTCTAAATGTAAGTAGTCAATGTGAATTTCTGTGTAAGAGATTTGCAATTTTTGCTGATTTATCACAGTTAAGTACCATTTTATTACAAGCAGTTTGCCAATTAGACCCCATTCAATCACAAACTGATAAACTAAACAAATTGATAAACTCAGCTGACTCCATGTTATTGCCGTCGTATCGCCCCAAAGTTGTTTTTAAGATGACAACTGACTGCAAGTGGTCACCCTGTCTTTGAAGCAACTATTTCAAAAGCAATGAGATCACAGGTTCGTTACACCTCATCCTAGAACACAGTCATTTTGGTCATGCTATGGTCTCCAACCACTGTTTCCCCTACTGTGACTATAGTAATAGAGAGACTTGGTTGTGTCTTTTCACCATGTTAATCCATGAACTCGCACCATATAATCTCTAAGAGTAAAGCAGAAAAGGAGGATGAGGTGGGAGAGACAGGCATATTCTCTGTAAAGAGTCAGGTTGAGCCTGAGCCAGATTTGGACCAGACCCACGGCAGCTTGGTATCCAGCTAATTATGCAAGACTGCAGGCAGCTCTGGCAGACAGAGCGGGACGGCAAAAGAAGAGATGAGGAAAATGAAAGAGAATGAATGAAGAGAAGATAGAGACTAAGTAAGTGACATGTCTAGAGAAAGCAGATGAAAGACGGGGTACAGGCAGGACAAAGCAGGTAGCGGTAAAGGGGGAGAGCTGCACAAAGAGAGGATGAGAGGGAGTGGGGGAGGGATGTAGCAGAAGGGGTGAGGTTTGTCCTTTGGTTGATGGTCAATTAGTGGTGGGGAGAGTAAAAGGCCACGGTGATCTGTGTGAGCGGCTGCAGAAAGCTCTTAGCTTGTTTACTCTTCTACTGAAGGAGACAGCTGAAGAGACAATGCCGAGGCCAGAGAACGTCATCAAGGGAAATACTAATGAGGAGAGTGTGAGATGAAAAGTTTCCTGTATTTGAGCAGAAGATTAAAAAAAATCCATACACTTTATAGACAGTGCTCGAAAAAACTGATTCATCTTTGTAAATATTACAGTTAAAAAAAAAAAAGTAACTCCAGTTGAATTCTGGAAGAAAATTGCTGTGAATGATCTTAGTTTCAGCAGTTAATGAAGGTTTTGGAAGTGTTTTAGGATAAAGCGGATTAAAAAGACGGTAATGTGTGGCTCGAGACTGCTGCTTCATGGTCCCACTGCGCGGTGTAAATGATAAATTTAAGCGAATGTAAAACTTCTGGGAAGGCGTAGGACACTTGCTCAAGTTCCAAGAGTTTCCCTTTCAGACTTCAGAGTCACACAATGAAAGAGAAAACGAAGAAAAAGAGAAACCCCCGCTTTACTATTTTACTCTTACACCACCAGTTTACGCGTTCCTGGCCAATCTCTATTGAGTGCCGGCTGATGTGGGCAGACGTACGGTTTGCACCATCCTCTCTCCGGCATTCCTCTGTTTGTCTGCAGCTCCATTAAGGACATGCGGTCTGGCCATTCTGTGTTTGTGTGTCTGGCTGGCTGGCTAGATGGCTGGCACAGGCTGGGCAAAAGAGGTGTGTGTGGGCAGAATGCTAACTCGGTTTGATTGTTCAATAGTATCAAAGCATGTAAAAGTGTGTGTGCATGTGTAGGTGTGTGAGACTGCAGTCATGTTTGAGGACACCGAGGTCATTTTTCTTGAATCCCCCCCACCACCACCACCACACACACACATTAAAAAGGAGTAAAAGTCCACCATGTCATTGCTCCAGCATGCTTCTCTCACTGGGGTTGATTTGGAAGCCCCTAGTCTACATTTAATGGATGAAGAAAGCCGATACAAATGAGGTAATGACAAGTAAACCTTCTGAAGCTTTTCGGGAAGAGATGAAAGGATGATGTCAGTAGGCTATAAAGAGGAAAAAAACAAAGAAAAGAGCACACAAATACATGTGATTGAGGATGATGGAATAAAAGGGAAGCTGTCAAAAGGGGAGCCTTTATTCTGGGTTTCCAAAAAGAAATGCTTCTCATTCATATCTTCCCCAAAACTGTAAATATAATCAAATAAAACTAACATGACTTTCTTTTACTTTAAACACCCTAGATGAATCCAAATGATGTACAAATGATGAAAAAGTATTAAACAGCAACACGTGGGTGCTACTAACTTTACAACCACTTCTGCGATCAGCATGCGGTGCAGTAGACGTAGAATTTCTATTCGGCGGCGCGTTACATTTACTTGGCAAAATGTAGCACATTTCATTTTCTCAATAGCATGCCTGAAAACAAAGGCGGGGGGCATCTTTTGTGAAAGCTCCAGTTTCTCCACGACACCCCGTTCTGTGCTTCCCTGTGATTAGGTTCAGAGCACATCACACAGGGGTGAGGGGCGTGAAATCATTTGTGGTTGTAATTATGGCCTCCCCTCTCCAGAGTAATCATGAGCTATTAAAAAGCACCCTGAGCTCAGCCCCGCCACCCCAACGATACCAGTTAACATTTAGGTTTCCTCTGGGAAGCTGCGAGGAAGAGACCACCTACCTGTAAAATGCGGCGGTGAGCTGACAAATCTTAAAAGGTAGAAAAACCTGAGCTGGAACTTCTTGTGTCAGTAGTTACGGATGGGGCTAATGCCTGAAATTCAATAAGTATTCACAGACGCAGCCAGTTGTGATTTCTCCCCAAAGAAATGATCTAAACTTCCAATACATTGCTAGAAAACATTCTGACAGGTTCTCAGGCCTACTGAAATGTACGCTGGCTTTCAAAATAACAGGCTCATCACTGCACCAATAATTATAGTGGAAAAGTGGAAAACAGCAATAAAAACAAGCAGGAAATGTCAGATTTGTGTCCTGCTCTAATGATAGAAATGCTAACACATTTCACAAGTTATTCTATGCAGTTTCACTGTTTAAAAATGAATTTTATACATTAAGTCATTCTGTCATTCTCATATAAAAAAAAAAATGAATGCATGTGAGTACGGTTCTGAAAACCAACTGTTTCTGTGTGCTAAATGTGCTAAAAAGCTACTTTTGGCTGCTCTCTTGCCACAAGGGGCCACTACAGAGAGTAGCTCCGCATGTTTGCTTTGGCAGATTTTTATGTTGGATGCCCTTCCTGACACGACCCCAAATGGGATCTATGTCTATGTGCTAAAAGGACATACATTTAAAGTATGCAAAGAAGTGTTGTGCAAAGGTTATTAGAGAACAACCTGGCTGATGTGACTTTAGGAGGGAAAATTTAAATCCTATGACTAGGAGCCTTCTTCTGCAAAGCATACGTCTTAAGGTACTCCAGCAAAATTTTTAAAACCAGTACCAGTACCAATATTCTGATATATAGATACATACCTTTCAGATACGATAAACATAAACAGATTTCCCTAATATTTTATATATTTAGTTATCCTCTCCCCGACTCAGCTGGTGTTTGCAACCGTTAAGTTGCAGAGTGCCCTCTGGTGGACATTCTATGCAATGTCAACCCTAACCCTAACATTGTTGAAGGGTGTTTCTCCGATCTCTTCTTTCTATTCTTGTTCAGTTACCAGCCATTATAAATGTTGAGACTGACAGATAAGCAAATACCTAACATCAATAAATTGGTTGGTGTCTAACAGATAATGAATCATGCTCTCATCCACATCTACGCCCAATTTAGAATCATCAGTTAACCTAACAAGCATGTCTTGTTAGGTTACCACACAAGCTAGTGGATTCAAACCCAGGACCTTCTTCCTGTGAGGCAATGATGCCAAACACTGCACCATCTTAAATATATCTAAAAAAAAAAAAATTCTAACAAACTAAAAAACTGGAAAATGAGTTCAAAATTGAGTCTGCTCCTATTTTTTTTAAAAAAAAATATGGAATGAAAATCAAAATATGATATATGTACAATAGTAGGAAACAGGATGAGGTTTTCTCTCTGCTTCTCTCCGGCCTCTCTGACAGGTTCATAGGCTGTGTGCTGCCCTTCATTGCACCCTAGTTCAATAAACCTAATACCATTATCAGGGACAGTCAATTAAACATCTAAATGCCAATTTCAGAATGCTTTATGCTATGACACGGAGGGCAGTTGAAGATCGTTGGCCAGAGACTGATTGGTTTGAATATGCTTTGGGGGAAATATTGAACCAGAGACATACTCTGAAAATATGCTTCTTTTCTCTAGGATAACCTTTGTGATATCACCTTTTTTCTGCCTGCACATACACAACTTTTTCAATACAGCTGTCATCATGGGTTCATTTTGTGGACAAAAAAAAAGTCGTTGATCTTGTCCTGTCAGAGTGTGATACACAGAAAGTTGTGTCTAACAAGGTGTCCCCACAAAGACAGACTGCAGCAGACAACTCGAGCGAAAAAGGCAGGAACGAGACAAAACCAGATAAAAAAGGGAGAAAAGGCTGTATCATGTGTTTGCCTTATTGAGAGGGAACTCTAGTGAAAATTTCTGTCACACTGTATTGACACAGCAGGGAGTGGGAGAAAGGAGAAGAAGAGGGGCTGAGCGACACAGAGAAAAGAAACGGCAAGGGGAGGATTGTTTGTTCTCGTTTTCTTCCCTCCTCAGCCTCAGCCTTTTCCCTCCCTTTTTGTCCATTTGACGGTGTATGTGCTTCCATGCCTGTGTGTGTCTGTGTGTGTGTACGCCGTCTTCACCACACTTGAATCTTTTACTGATTACTTCGCACACGTCACGTCTTTCTGAAGGGCTTTTAACGCTGGAGGATTATCAGGCAGTCGGGTGCTTTTTAACCCTTTTTCTGCCCTCCCTGCTGCAACCAAGCAGTTGATGAATGCGTCAATTATGTCCCCATCCAAAAATATCTATTTCTTTTTTTATAATCTTAATGACAAATTAATACACAGATATTAAGTGACAGGATAGGCCTCGTGTCCACTCAATGAAGCTGTGTTAAACTCTGGTTGTCATCTCCTCATCAACACATTTGCAGCTCCTTCAAAATCAGAAAGTCTGAAAAAAAAATAGACACACGGTTAACGTTTAATCAAATGAATGTCTGAGACAAGAGCTGACGCACAATTCCAAATTTGTGAATTGCACTGTTGCACCTAACCTTGCAAATTACTGTCACAGTGTTGGATGCCATTTATTGATTTCGCTTTGAGGACATTTTCGAGATTGTGACTCCTCAAAAGAATAGTGAAAGCCTGAAGTTTGCATTATTAAAAGGGTTCTGTGAGGTACAGAAGATTTGTCAAGTTCAGTGGGGGCATGGGGTAGCATGTAACTGAATTGAATACGCGAAGGCGCACAAAGCCTTTCTGCTCGCTCACATGTGTCATCTCTAAGGTGGTCGTGTGTTTTGTCTCTGCTCCCTCCCTCTCCTTCTCATGTTTTCCTCTGTTTTATGTGTGTCCTGCTCATCCCCTTCCATTCAAACCCCCCTTTACCATGACAATAGTTGCCTGCAGAGACCCTCTCCCATGTATAGTCCGACCACCGCTAGCTATTGGCAGGAGCCCATTCAATGCTGCAACTCGACTCAGCCTATAAAGGCCCTGGCAGGACCAACTAGGGCCCCCTGTAAATGGCTGACACCACACTTGTTCTGTCTGTCTGGCTATACTACCCAGGAATGGAGGCAGGGCGGTAGAGCAATTGGGTTTATGCACTTGGTTTTGTCAAGGGTAAAAAGGAGGGGTTTGGTTTTATGCAGCCAACAGTAAAGAGCTGCAGTTTGAATAGTCAGGAAAACTGTAAAGGACAAATTGTCAAGTGTTTACCTTGAAAAGGAGGAACAAAGGAAACGAGGTATGAGCAGATTGTTTCAAGTCATGGTCACATGCTAATTTACTCTGAGAAACCTCAGCTACACGATGTAACAAGCAGTGGGGTTACAGTTTTTAACAATGTGGTTGTTTGCGTGTAACTTGAACTCTCATGGGAAGTCCAGTAATATTAGATAACCTCGCTTTGAAGGATAATGCAGGAGGCACGCAAGTTTCTGGAAGCTACTGACAATCCAGCAGGTCTTGAAAAAAGACGGACGATAAGCAGAGACAAGAGATTAAGTGGCAAATTGCAAGTAGTTATGGTGACCAACATTTTCAATTGCAATTCGATTGCACAGGTCACCCGGTGGAAAGCACCATATCTCTAAATGATTGCAAAGTCTGACTGAGTGCAATCACTCTCAGACAGACTGGTGAAGGTTTGCAATCAATCGCAGTACAGTAAGCGACTCAAGTGGTTGCCAACCACTTGCATTCTGGTTATATTCCTACATAAAAGACTTTTGTCATTTTGCAGTATGCCATCTATGTCAGAAAAAAAAAAAATCATCAAAGGCCTTTTAATTCCTGCACACAGGTGCTACAGTTTATTTCATTTCCTGTACAGAGAAGAGGAAAACAGTGAAGTGTCTACAACAACTTTTGACAAGCGGGGAATAGAACATTATTTTTATCTTTATTGAATGAAAGGGCAGCCATTTGAAAGGCTACCAAATTGTAGTCATTTTCATCATGCTATGATCTCCAATTATTATTATTTTTACCAAGTGCGACTGTATTGCAATAGGGCACACTAAAAAAAAAAAAAAAAAAATCACAAATAACTTATATAATATAGGTTTTGACCTATCATACTTTTTGCTACTTTTACCTGTTTGTAGGAATCTTTCCTCTAGGGTATTTAACTATCTGCAGCATTCTTATGAGTTTTCAGAGCATAACTTGCTGAATATTCAGATATGACATAAGCAATTTCATTAATTACTTATAATAAATTATCCGTAAAATGGAGAAAAGATCAGTCAGGGCTTAAGAGCAAATTACAGCTGGTACTTTTCTAAACCTCACACAGGTGAAAAAATTTTTCTGTCAATTTATCTTTTGAATTACACATTTTTCAACTTCACTGTCTCACAGTCAGATATATGCATTAGAGAAATATACTGCGAAAAAAAAATCAGACTGTAGCATCAAGTCAATTAAACTTCTGGGATGTTGATCTGGTCAGCTAAATAGCAGAGGGGATTGCTAATCAGTTTCAGCTGCTTTGGTGCTAATGAAATTAACAGCAGGTACACTACAGGGGCAACAATGAGACAACCCCGAAAACAGGAATGTTTTACAGGTGGAGGCGACTGATATTTTTTTCCTCCTCATCTTTCTGACTGGTTTTTCACTGGTTTTGCATTCGGCTAGGGTCAGTGTCACTACTGGTAACATGAGGTGATACCTGGACCCTAAAGAGGCTGCACAGGTAGCCCAACTCCTCCAAGATGGCACATCAATACGCACATCATTGCCAGAAGGTTTGCTTTTGCTGTGTCTGCCAGGGCAGTCTCAGGAGCAGGTGCATGCAAGCACGCCGGGGCCATACAAACTACGACAATTTTGAGTAGCCACAATGAAATTTTGGCAAAATGGACTAGCCTCCCGCATCATTTTTTTTCACTTTGTGGCACTTTGTGGCATATATATATATATATATATATATATATATATATATATATATATATATATATATATATATATATATATATATCCAGGATGATTTTTTTTTACAACTATTTCCGACAAATAAATGCGAAGAAAACGCATTAAATAAATTCAAATTCCACCTTGCCTTAAAAATACAACTTGACCATCTAAAATGAGGATATCTGAAATAAAATCAGATGCACCATTTCATAACTGTAATGTACCCACTGATTCTGGAGGTCATTCTGTTTTGTGCAGATGATTGCCAAATTCTAAGAAATGCTGTCATAAAATGCTGCACACTCTCCGTGGTAATACTTGGAGGTCAGATGGGTTAGCAGGCAACTGTAGCCTCTTTAGCAGAAGCCACGTATGATTGCTCCCCATCTGAAGAGCTCCATTCTCTCCGAAATCAGTAATTTACTTGTGGGCCATTCACAAGGTCTCTGTTTGATTGGGCAAGTTGTGTTGTGTGTGTGTGTGCGTATGATTATGTGTGTGCATGCCTTAGACCTTGGGAGGGCTGGCTGTGCAAGTCCCAGCTTGCCCCGGCGATGCCACAGAGCCTGTCAGAAATGAAAGATAATGGCAGCACACAGCCAGGAAACGTAGGATATACTCCAGTTATTCTTATGAGAACAAATACACACCCAGTCGTTACACAAAAGCTGTGATATATGAGCCGACCACAATTATTGGCATTATTTTCTGTTGCAAATCTGTGATCCGCTCTCCGGAGAGAGAAACAAAGAGCAAAGCAGTTATCTGGAGGAAGCGTTCCATACAGCCGTTATTGACACAGATTGTAGAGTTAAAGATAAAACAGCTGATAACGACTGCTTTGTGTGTGCGTGCGTGCCTGTGTGTGTTTTCATGGACCCCACGCAGGCTGATCTTCTATAAAGAAACAGAGCACAAAGTGGAGTTTACAGATGCCTACAGATTAGCAATGAGAGGAAAGAGATTACTGCTGATTTAACCTTTCTCCTCTTAAGTACAGTGACAGGAGCTGTTACAGGAGTTGTGATCAATTGGAGGCACTGGGTCGGATGTGGAATTTTTTTCCACTGGTTTCACCCAGTGAACACGAGATTTTTCAAATCTTCTTAGACTGGTTCATTTCAGCTATCGTCAGTGATGACGTCAGTTAGCTGATTTACAGACTCAAATTTAAACTCTTGGTATGTGGTGCTTTTTTTCTCACAAAGTAAAGAAGAAGAAAACTAATCAATACTATAGCACATCAATTTCCCAGCAAGTTTCCAAAACACAAAATAAGGGACTTTTGAAGATTAGAGCCATAAGGATGATCATAGTATTTAGTCTGAACTCATCTTATGGAGCGCTGCGCCTTCCAAAAATATTCATGAGATGCCGAATTGCCTGTCAAATTGTATCTCAGAAAGGAGAGGCTCTGATTTGTTGCTGTGTGGAGGGATAATGGTAGAAAGACGAGGAATAAGAAAGATGGGATGTTAAAACATTTCAAGAACTAAAATTGGGATTGAGGTTGATTTGCATCGTAATCAGAGAGGCCGAATGCGTTTACTTTGCATAAATTTGTAACTGAGGCAAACATGCCGTATCTGATCCAGTTTTGTGGTTGTCCTGCTGCAAAAAACATCGACGAGTGTTCCTCGGCCATGCTCGGTGGAGTGGAACACCACGTCCCACTGAGAGACGTAGTGGCGTATGAAATTTGTAGCATGTGAAAAGTGCACCCTCTTTCAATTCTAAAATTGTACATATCAGGACATAACAATAAAAAAAATGTTATACTTACCAGATACAAACATGTCTTTATTTATTAAACAAAACCTGAGCTAAAATGCAGAAGCAGTGTGTGAAAAACTAAGTACACCCCATGATACTGTAATGAAGTATTAGTGCCTCATTACTTCCCACCTCTGACAAGAACACCATGCCAGCAGCCAAACATGGTGGTGGTAGTGTGATGGCCTAGCGCTGCTTTGCTGCTTCAGGATCTCGACGGCTTGCTGTAGTTGGTGGAATCATGAATTCTGCTCTGCACCAGAAAAAAAATCCCCTGTCCGGCCATCAGTTTGTGCCCTGAAGCTCAAGCAGACTCGGGTTATACAGCGGGACAATGATCCAAAACACAACCAGCAAGTCCACCTTTGAATGTCAATCAAGGGCTTTAATATCTCACACTGCCTCGCAGCACACGATGGTACCCTGGCCCACCCTCTGCTCTGATTCTTTAATAATCAAATGGACTTTATTAATTGATCAGCAGCGAGTGTGTGCACCTCTACATGCCTCAGTTAGCATGCTAAATGTACAACTGGAAAAGGCAGCGCACATATGGCTTGTTTGGAACGGTTGCCAGGAGAAGGCCTATTCTCTCTAAAAAGATCATGGCAGCACAGTTTAGGTTTGCAACGTTGCATCTGAACAAAGTGCAAGCCTTCTGGAACAATGGACAGATGAGAGCAAAGTGGAGATATCTGGTCATAATACACCATACACAGTCTACCAGCACAAACACCTCATATCAACTGTCAAGCACGGCGGTGGAGGGGGGTGATGATTTGGGCTTGTTTGCAGCTACAGGATCTGGACATCTTGCAGTTACTGAGTTGACCACGAAATCTTCTGCATAGAGCCAAATGTGAGGCCATCTCTCTGACAATTAAAGCTTGGCTGAAATTGGGTCATGCAACAGCACTGAGCTGATCCCAAGCACAGCAGCAAATATGCAGGAGAATGGCTGAAAAAGAAAAGCATCAAGGTGCTGCAGTCAAAGTCCAGACCTCGACATGATTGAAATGCAGAGGTGGGAAATGGCGAAGTACAAATAATGATAACATTTACTTTTACTCCTACATTTTTCCAGAAATATCTGTACTTTCTACTCCTTATATTTTCAAAACAGGCTCATTACTTTAGGTTTAACACATTTGAAGGGAGTTATTATTCCATCACTGCACGCCTTCAAACATCAAACCGGTTCGAGCCTAAATAGAGGAAACGATAACACAGAAAAAACAATACCATTAGTGTATCTATCATAACTTGTGGCAGGTACTTTCAAATGGGAGGTTTCACCACTTTTCCAGCTTTTCTCCATTTCCCAACACGGTTCGCTGGCATCCCAAAGATTCAATAATGGCTTTGTAACCCTTTCCAGACTGATAGATATCAGTGACTTTGTTTCTGAGCTCTTTTTTTAGACCGTGGCATGACATGCTGCTTTTTGAGATCTTTTAGCCTGCTTTGCTTTGTCAGACAGGTTCTGTTTAAGTGATTTCTTGATTCAGCAGGTCTGACAGTCATCAGGCCTGGATGTTGCTAGGTAAATTGAACTGAGCTTTCCAAAAAAGTGTGGTTAATCGCAGTTAACTCAGAGCCAGGTAGGTTTGGATAGTTTTTTCCCTCAATAAATGAAATCATGTAAAAACTGCATCTTGTATTTATTCAGCTCATCTTTGTCTAATATTAAAATTAGTTTGATCAGTAAGAACAAAACAATTAAAATGCTCAGTTTTGTCTGGACCAAGAAAACTAGCTGCACTGGTTTTACCTTTACTAAGTCATAATGGCCCATCACAACATTATGAATGACTGGTAACAGCCAGCAGCTGCTCCTCAGTCCAGGCAGGCCCAGACTTGCCTCGTTCAATGATTATTCCTGCTTGTCTTACACCGGACACAATGGCCCCTTCCTCTTAGCCTTGAATATCTATTGACCTGGTGCTAACCAAGTGGAACAGCATGAAACAAACAGGGTAATCAAATCATTTCATTGAGAACAATATGAGAAGTGCAATGTGGGAGAGCCACATTCCTGATGTCTGTAATGACTGTGTACAATACTGGAAATGAGACAGGCTGTTCCCATTCTCATTCACCCCACACAAAACTATACAGAACGCAGAAGTGATACCTCAAACTGAGCTGGACTTGTTTTAAGTATGAAAGCATGATTTTAGCTCAGCTTATACAGAGGGGTATACACATGGATGTGTCCACATCCATCTGGCAAGTCGCATATGAGTTTCTGCACCTCTTCAAGCCACTTTGCGACCCACCTCAAATTTAGCTGCTTATCCTCAACCAGTGTCATATGTGATGCCATTGATGCCTGCTCTCTTCTGTACAAAGGTCTTGCTGCTTCTCTCCTCATTTTATGCTTTCTAAATATAAATGACTACAGATAGAAATAAAAATCTTCTATTGACTATAGTGGTCCTGAGCAAAATGAAATTTCTTTCTTAGTCAGCTCCATTAGTGACACTTGGACACTCACTGGATGAGGAAAATAGATCGTATAAAAGGTTTTCTGGATTCCTAGTTGGCCCCAAACCCCAGACCAAGGACTCTGTGCCCTACAGCAGTACCTAACCCATGTGCACAGGAAGCCACTGTGTCTCTGTTCTGAGCACACTTCCTCCACACCTCCACAGTAGATCATCTGTCTCCATATCACCCTATCCCTACCATCCTCCTCTGTCACACCAACCCTCTGCATATCCTCCTTCACTACATCTGTAAACCTTCTCTATTCCTCCTGCATGACAGCAGTTTTTTTTTATTCTTGGTGAAAAAGCCAGTGTTAGCGGACTGTACACTAGCTTTGGTGGAAATCATTCATTTTCTCTTGTTAATACTTAAGCTAGGTATGTTAACCTTTCCATAGCTGTTCTTCCTGTTGCTTCACAGCTGCTAACTCAACTGTGCAAACCACCTCTGTCTAAATAGTTTTTGCACTTATGCATAAATGCAATGAAACAGCTGCTGCACATTTATTAAGTTGGTCAAAGTTGGAGGTGCGCTGCACATCACGAAATTATCAGCAATTTCCACAAGCTACAAAAATGCATAACAATTATCACAGATTTTTGATTTTCAAAAACCTTTGCCCATTACAGCTGAGGAGAAAGTGGGGTTACCTCATCATGAATTACCTATCAAAAACAATCTTAGCACATAGTCTGGACACCCTTTATAATGGGTTACCACTATAGTGTGGAGCTGCAATGAGCAAAAGAATCCATTTAATTCATGCAGACCAAGATCACGTTCTCTAAAATTGCAAGAGAGGGAATTGGCAGAGGACTCTCTAAGCATTTCCAGTTGTGTCACAGTACAGTTGTGGAATATTACACTGTAAAAACTGAATAATATGGGTTCTAATAATTTTCCTTGAGGAGCATCCATTGATGACTTTATGCCAACAGACGGTGCATGGTTAATTTTAGCGCATGTTTCTATTTTGCTTTTTAACATTCTCTTTCTCCTCCTCCTCGGGGTCCCATGTGTATTGTGTGAACATCACATAACAATTCCATGAAAATGAATCCAGTGAGATGTAACCTACACACAGGGAGGGCTGGGGATTGGGGGGGGGGGGGTCACATAAACATGAATACACAGATTGAGGGAAAGAAAGAGAATTACTCATCATCGGAGAGAATCTGAGAGGGCGTACAGGGAGAGGGCATTGTCAGAGTGATCACTAATGAAGTAAGTGCATGTAGGTGCACCTATGTGTTTGTTTTCGTGTGTGTGTGTGTGTGTGTGTGTGTGTGTGTGTGTGTGTGTGAATTAGTGAATGTGAGCCTATGAGTGCAGGATAAGAGCAAGTCTTCAGGGCGGCTGGAGGACACATGGCATAGAAGGGGAGGATTGTCCTCTGGAGATGACAAAGAGGTGTGTGTGTGTGTGTGTGTGTGTGTGTGTGTGTGCGTGCGTGTGTGTGTGTGTGTGTAGGAAGGCAGCGCTCAGAAAGATAGTCACATTTCATCCAGTGGGACAGTCTGACACAGTCAAAGAGATGAGTGTTGCACCACTTTGATGTTATTTGGGACAGTTATCAACAACAGCGTCTTGTATATAACAAACTCCATACAAAGAAACTGTATGCCAAACTTGCCCACAATTTTATGGAACGCATCTTTGGTCAAGACACACACACAGATATACATGTGTGTGTGTGTGTGTGCGGCACGACTAAAATTATTGCGACTGTGTGCAGTGAACTTGTGATCTCGTTGCCTTTGAAAAGGTTACTTTGAAATCAGAGACAATGTGACCACTCGCAGTCAGCGGCTGTCCTCAAAGTGACCTGAGTGCATCAAGTCAGCGATAAAACAACATTAATCTGCTATTAGTCTGCTATCAGTTTGCGAATCAGTGGAGTCAAGTAGGCAATTACATGCAATCTGTGATAATATGGTTGAGTTGTGCGCCCTATTGCAAGGAGACATGTTGTAGATGAGCTGCACTGAGCAGCACAGACTGACCAATTGCAACATGTCAGCAATCTGTCTGCATTCATATATTAGACAGCAATTATTTGCAAACCTTCGCCACTCTGTCTGAGAGTGACTACAGTCAGAGTCAGACTGTGATTGTTTGGAGACAATCTCCCACCAGGCAACCTATGCAATTGCTTTGCGATTAAAAGTGGTTGACTACAGGTTGATGACCAGTCGGTCACCAGGACTACTTGCAATCAGTCGCCAAAAGCAGGAAAAGTTTAATACAATCACCGGGTAACCACTAATTTTTTCTAGTTGCAAAGAGGTTGCTGTCTTATTTTTACTCTAGTGTGACTGAGTCATAATGGATCCAAGCTGTAAGAAATGCAAATGAGCTGCAAGTAAACTTATGGAAAAGATAGGCTGGAACTTTGAAGGCTTTGCTGTTTTGGTGTTGAAAAAAGTCACAAAAACTGCACGCAAATCCAAAAATATCACTATATATATCTTATATCTACATCTTATAATTTCAGAGAGCAAAGAGTACAACTTCCAGAGGAAGTTATACTTTAAACTTTATTTTGGGGGCAAAGTCAGCATGCTTTTTTTTGTTGCTTTTTTTAAAAAATCTGTTTATTTCTTATATATAGTTTTTATATCCCAGTGACCAAAAATAACAAATAATGCAGAGTCAGTCACACCATTTAGAGTTAGCAGCCTCTAATCTGCTAGAAAATAGGGAAACAAAGTCAGTCATATAACGCAGTAACTTGCATATGCTTTGTATTTGTGGACCTTGCAGATTAAGCACACAAGATACTAGACACAAGATTTGTAGTTAATACACACACACACACACACACACACACTATAGTGGCAGAAGGTTTTTCAGTGTCAGCCCAGGTGGTGTATGGGACCATGTTGGGGGGGGGGGATGCTATAACATTACTCTCCATTAGCTCTGACATAGATGGGATCATCAGACAGGTGTGTGCAAGGCCTGTGGTACCCCTCCCCCTTCTCTCGCTCTCTCTCACAATCACACACACACACACACATAAATACAGCCACTCCTCTCATGCCCACTTAGTAGCCTCCTTCACCTGATGGCCAGGGTGCTGAGTCGGAGAAGTTTGTGTGTGTATTATTCTGTGTTGCAGGCACAATGAAGAGAGAGGGTCTGTCAGTTGCCACCTGTTGGCCAGCTGTCAGGGTCCCATTTCAGGGTCACCTTTCCATGAAGTCACAACAGCAGCTACATCTATCTATCTATCTATCCATCTCTGCTCTCATCTTCTCATTACAAATACCTGCAAATCACATAGGCATTGTGAGCCCCCCCCCCCCCAAAAAAACCATTAAAACATTACACAAGGAGTTGGAGGAAGAGGAAGAGGCGGTGGGGGAGGTCTTGGGAGCACCGTAGGGGTGTCTAAATGTGTCTCGTTTGATGCTGATCAATGGCTCGCAGAAACCATCCTCTTCATGTTACATTACCATCTCTATAGGAGCCTTGATGGAGAGTTTAGGGGGGATGCAGGAGAGCAGAGGTTTTGGGGGGGAGGGTGTTAGAAAAACCAAATGATGAATGAGTGATGGAAATAGGGAGGCATGAAATGAACATGAGGTGGAGGAGGAGGTGGACGTGACAGGAGTTGGATTGGAGAAAGGATGAGTGCTGAAGTGTGTGTGTGGGGGGTGGAAGTTGGGAGAGAGAGGAGAGATAATTTCCTCTGTGGAGGGTGGTGCTTGTTGTGGGCTGGGGGATGGAGGGTAATGGCTTTGGGTGCTGCTCTAATTAGACCAAGGAGCCAGTAGATGACAGAATGAGATTATTTTTCAGGAATTCTATGCAGGGTCATTAATTTTTCACTCTTGGTTGTTCAGCCACCTACAGTATGGAGATAACACAGAAAAAAGAAATCATGGTAGATCCCATAGTTTTCCTGAGCACATGCTATAAGTACAGCAAAGTGATAGTTTATGGAAATTTAATTAGGCACACAGAGAATATACCAATTCCACACTGGGGTTTGAACTGGGAACCTTCTTGGTCGGAGAATATCGAAAAAAATCTCTTTATTCTGGGAAAAGGCCATAAAGCTGCGCTGAATGGACGTGCTCTTGGGAGCTTCAGGTGACATTAAAAGCAGACGTGATCCTTTAGAGGAAATCACTGCACGGGCTCAGGAACACTTCTGAAAACCACTGCCAGTGAACACAGTCCTGCATGTAAAAATGCAACTTAATGGCAAAAAAATACAGTCTTTGGAACAATAATTTGGGGGTTTGAATCCCAGGGCCTGAGCTGAAAGTGAAGATCATGGCTAAGCTGAAAACCAAGACTATGTGAAGTACCTCTACTAGAAGAGGTGAATGCAGCAGTATGGACAGTCTCTACTGTGACCATCACTGAAACCAACCAGCTGATCTATACCATGGCAACACTGATCCCTGAGATGCCTGCCTGTAAGATGAACAGGCACAAGAAGCAGGGCCCTCCATGGAAAAGAGGAATAGAGGCTAAGATCAAGGCAGCATGGAGGGAAGTCAATCAGCTATCAGAGCTGAAGAAAGCGGGTGCCTTTAATTATATATATGTATATAATACTTGTATCATATATATTATAATTTAAAGAATATTTCTTTAAGTGTATATTTTTCTTTTATTGTTGCATAGTATTATTTTTATAGGATTGTTTTTTTTTATTATTGTTTGGCATCCATTCATTTTATTCCTGCTCTCTATTCTTTTTACTGCTGTAATGATGTGGATTTCCCACCCACCCCCATGGGTCAAATTGTGATTGATTGTGCAGAATACATCTTTAGTGACTTTAAAAAAAAAAAAAAAAGAAGTTTGAAATGATTTTGCATTTTCTCTAATGCACACCGGGGTCAGACTTACACGTACAATCCCACTAATACTTGGTTAAACATCCCTCAGCAAGTTGCACCTCGGCTAGACACTTTTGTTTGTCATCAACAAGCTTCTGTCATAATTCTGGCTGGATATTTGATCACTGTTCTTGGCAGAATTGGTAGAGTTCATTTAAATCGATAGGTTTCCTGGCACAGACCCAGCTAGTTCACAAATTTTCAACAGGGTGAAGGGCTTTGGAAAGGCCATTCCAGAAGCATACAGAATTGGTGAGTCTGGCTTCTTGTGAGCCAGCCTGGTATCACGAAACGACATATAAACAAGACAGCAATTCTCTTTGAGTGTTAGGGTGCTAAATTTGCCTGCCTGGGCTCCAGACCTTTGAAAATATTCTAGAAGAGAAACTACAACAAAGGAACTGTCGAGCAGCTTAAACTCCATATCAAGGAAAACTATCAAAACAATTCAATTTTTAGAAGAACAGCAATTGTTTTTATTAAAAATACAAAAAGAGTAGGGTGTGAGCAACAGATTATCACAACGCCAAAGTCAGCTGCAGTTGGGCGTACAAAGACGACTTCTGATGCATTCTGTATGCAGATCAGTGTAGTCTGTGCTGTTTGTCCTCTCAGCTCCTCTCTAACATAAGTGCGCACTTATTTAGAGTCAATTACAGACAAGACTTAATGAATGCCAGAGCAATCACACGTGTGTATGTGCATCCAAATGCCAGTGTGTGTGCGTGCATCCACGCACGCTCAAAGAGAGGAGGAAGGAAGCAACAGCATCAACAAACCTCAGTGGGTACAACACACGGGGAGCACCAGGGCCAACACTGAGCGTTCTGCACGCTAATAAACCTGCTTGAATTAATGACATTCAAATGCCCAAGAACACCACAAAAGCATTGCTGTAATTTGAGCTTCACACCCTCAGTTGTAGTCGTGTTGCAACTGTAAGCTACTGGTCCCGGGCTGCCATCTATTGGCCGTTCCCCAAACACAACAAAACTTCAGCTTGTCTACCTCTGACCAGTGTTAGGAGATTAGCTATCAGTGTTTAATGGTGTGTATAGTTTCAGTGTAAAAGGGCACTGTCATCATAGCTGGCTTATGTTATTGCTTTCATAAGGCGTCACATCTGATTTGATTTTCATCCCGAGTGCCTAAGAGAGGGTTACTGATTATCTGACAAACAGAAAAGGTCAGTTTATATGCCAATTTCATTATGATGTACCATACTCACAGAATTTCAAAAAGATAGATAAATATCATGGGGAAATCAGCCAAGATAATGAAAGTGGTATGTTTTTGAATTATGTACATTATAATGCAGCTTAATAACTGCAATGAATTCTAAATAACTGATATTTTTTCATCTGCTCAGGTTTATGTTACTGGTGTTACATAGCAGGCAGTCAGTTTTACTGGGTTGGTTAATTTGCTTCATTTGTCACACATTTGGTTTACATTGTTTTGTCACTGATTTCTATGAGTTGCATTAATAACTTTGCTGAGTTGCCTGTCTGCCTGCTGCTGGTTAGACAAGAGAGGAAGATGAGTTTGGACCTGGTTACAGTACAGAAGCCCAACAAGTGAACCAAAACATCCACCATCACAGCATGAAGGGAAGAATGGGATGTAATTGTATTGACTTTATTTATTGTCCCTTTGTATTTATTATTATTATAATGACTGGATCTGCTAGTATTTACATGTACATGCAAACCCATGCCACGAAGCTCCCAACCCAGCATTTCTGTGCTGATGTTAATGCCAGAGGAAGAGTCTCCTAAACAAGTGGCGAGTGCCAGGTAGAGGAAACCCTGCCCCCAGCACACTTTTTATTTGACAATAGGGGGCTTGAGTGTCCAGACTGATAGAGAGTGACAAGTTGTGTTATATATTTGCATATCCGGATCACATCCCTATCAAATGTTACATGTCCATTAACAATAGTGATATGCACTTGGACACTTTACTCCACTGCCATCACTTATGCTTACAGTGTACCTTTACATATAGTACATATACATTATTTATCTACACTCCCACCCATAGTGCATACCGTGTATGCAGTGGACAAATTTTTTTACCAGCTACAAATGCATACTTACTGCATACAAATGTATATAGTGTTCTTGATATCTATTTTATTTTATTTTATCCTTCTTCTCTGTACTTGAGCTGTTGTAATGTGCAAATTTCCCCGTAGTGGGATCATTAAAGTTTATCTTATCTTATGCTTCTTACTGCAACAAATAAGGATGATGTGTCTTTTTTCAGCTGAGATATGGCCAAAAATATGCATTAAATGGAGTTTCCCATGTTAAATTCAAGTACCCTGCAAATCCAGAATCTGGATCGGATTCAGATGATGTTCAGTTTGGCACAAGTTCTTGGCCCCCCCACAACTGTGTACCGAATATAAGGTGATATGTTTTTTTTTTTTAAAACAATTTTGCCCTATGTTAAAACTAGGGATTTTTTCAATTTTTCTGTTTGTTTTTTTTACCTTGATCTTATCCCAGTTATGGTGAAAATTTAGTCAGGTGATCTAAGGGTCCATGGCCTGCTTTCATGCAAATTTTTTATGAATCAGACTGGTAGTTTTGTTGTAATATTGTTAAGAAACAGACAAACATACCAAAAACAATACCGTGTTCTCCCCTCTTGGGACAGGATAAAGAGCTGTATCAGCCATAGGCATTCATGAAAATGAACAATTATAGCCCAAACAGAGACAAATAAAGGCTCCAGTGGCGCAATTGGCTAGCGCATGGTACTTATAAGACAGTAGCCTATGAAGCAATGCCAAGGTTGTGAGTTCAAGCCTCACCTGGAGCATTGCCTTTTACCTTTGTGCGAACAGATACACATTTTGTCCTCTTGAAAGTGAGTGTGTATGCCCCACATGTTGGATGTCAGAAGAGAAAGACGAATTCTGGAGTCAGCTGGATGAAGTGATACTGTCCCTGTGGGGAGATATTGATAATCGGAGAAGACTTTAATGGACATGCAGGTGAAGGGAACGGAGGTGTTGGTAGATATAGTGTTACGCAGAGTAATGTAGAAGGACAGATGGTGGTGGATATTGGGAAAAGGATGGAAATGGCTGTGGTGCACATGTACTTTAAGAAGAGAGATGAACACAGGGTAACATATACAGCAAGGACAGAAAAAGGTGCACACAGCTAGACTACATCTTATGTAGAAGATTCAATCTGAAAAAGATAGACTGCAAGGTGATGTCAGGGGAAAATGATTAAATGGTGGACATTGAAGAAGGAAGAAGGTTGTACAGAGTTCAGGAAGGAGTTAAGGCTGGCATGGGGTGGCAGGGAAGTGTTGCAAGAGGACTGTGAATATGCAAGGATCAGAGGTAGGGAAGGGAGATGAGTTTAAACATCTGGGTCTACCATCCAAAGCAACAGACAGTGAACAAGAGAGGTGAAGAAGAGAGTGCAGGCAGGGTGGAGTGGGTGGAGATCAGTGTCAGGGGTGACTTGTGCCAGAAGGACAGCAGCAAGAGTGAAAGGGAAGGTTTACAAGATGACAGTGAGACCTGCTATGATGTATGGTTTGGAGATGGTGGCACTGACAAAAAAGACAGGAGGACAAGCTGGAGGTGGCAGAGCTGAAGATGCTTAGATTTTCATTGGAAGTAACCAGAATGGACAAGATTAGAAATGAGGACATCAGAGGGACAGCTCAGGTTGAGTAGTTTAGAGACAAAGCTGAGATGGTTTGTGCAGAGGAGAGATAAAGGATGTTTAAGATGGCGCTGCCAGGCAGGGGGGAAAAAAGGAAAACCTCAGAGAAGATTCACTGATATAGTGAAAGAGAGAATGCAGAGGGTTTGGAGGATGATAGGGTGAGGTGGAGGTAAATCATCTGCTGTGGCAACTCCTAAAGGGAGCAACTGAAAGAAGAAGAAGAGTGCTCATTGCCTGGTAGCTAAAACGCCACCACCTTTAATTAAAAAAGACACAAATTCACCTTTGTAACAGCTTTTCATGAATAAGCATATTAACCTACTTGTGTTTTTTTTGTACACATGTAAAAAAGGGTGAATATAAAAAACATCCATTTGTGACTGGAGTGCTTTAAAGGCTGTGGTTTCCAGAGTGGTAAACAAATAAACAAAATGGCAATTCAGCCACCAAATACTAAAGTAAAAAACATATTTTACATGATTTTTTTCATGAAAGCAGTTTCCACAGATGTTAACGTCAGAAGCTGTGCTGTATCAGTAAGGCACGCTGTCCTGGTTAGAAAAGTACCAAAAAGACCTCTGCTCCTCAGCTGTATCTGTGTTAGGTTGTGCCCAGTGCGACTGGGCATTTGATTAGCCCAGCTCGAGTTCAGTCACACACAGATCAATCATTAGTACATTGCTCTCCTTGTTCTCATGCAAATTAACATATTTAGTCAAACTCCTGAAAGCTTTCATGCATGGTCTTTTGTACATAAAAAAAAAAAAATCTGGAATTCACCAGTCTGTATAAAATCTTGAAATACTGATGGTTTTATCAGAAGTGCTCCTTTTCAGCCATAAGTTGCACTGCTGCACAAATGTCAAACACCCCATCTTATCGCTCGACATCAGGGCAGAAAAAGTCCAGCTTAGATTCCACCCACTAGCATTCACAGGAGGTGTGCATTTAGGTCGTACTTCTCACAGAACTTGTCTGTGATCGGGATGCAGGTGAGGTACTCGCACCAGTCGCACTTCACCGGGTAGATGTAGAAGAGAACGGCCAGAGCAGAGAGGAGACCCAGGAAGATCAGCAGGAAGACGCAGATTTGGACTCGCTTTCGGTACATATCGGAACGACCAAAGCTAGGGGCGGAAAAAACAACAAAAGAACAGCAACATTATTTAGTTCTTAATGAAGTTAGAAGCAAGTCAAAAAATATCTCACAGCAGTCAAAGGTCTGTCCCTAGAGAGTGGTCATTGTTTTGCATCAAACTGCTTAAATCATCAAGTGCAAGTAGAAGGTTTTATTTAATCACTGTTCTCAGCAAGGGCCTATCTTTCCTTTCAGATACCATAACATCAACATATTAAGACATGAACTTATTGCCCAGGAACATATTTTAGAATCAACTTTGAATTAGCAATAATTACAGGATTCTACTAAATCAAATCTGAACACACCTTGAAATAAAAGATTCTATTGGTTTAATGAATAGGAACAGCTTACTTTCTCTCTGCAAATAATCTCATGAGCTTACTTGCTGAGAATAAAACTATAGCTGGAGACAGCATATCGACTGGTGAAAAGGGGGGATAAACCCGGCTCAACCTTTCCCCTTGTTTCCACTGTGAATGCTAAGCTTACACTAACTAGCTCCAGCTTAATATTTGGCTTAAAAAAACAGTAGCGACAATTTTCACCGTCTGTGAACCAAATATAACTCTACAGTGTTGTGCAAAAGTCTTGAATCACCCTTCATTTCCTCATGTCATGTTTTAAAGCAGTCTTGAGCAATAGCTCCCCAGGCTTTCTGGAGGTCTTTCAAAGTTTTTCTTTTGGCTGCTTTTTCGCTAATTTTCAGTCCTATATATGACCATTTTCAGAAGAGCTATTAGCTGAAAACTTGTCACGTCTCAGTTTATTATTGGCAACGGCTTCATTTTTCTGCATGATAGTGATCTAAAACACACTGCCAACGCAATAAAAACATACCTGGATAGAAAAAACACACAATGGAACTCTATCAGTCATGGATTGGCTTCCACAAAGCCCGGATCTCAACATTATTGAAGCAGTGTAAGATCATCCTGACAGAGAACAGAACAAAAAGGCAGCCAACATCCAAAGAAGAGCTTTGAATGTCCTTCAAGAAGCCTGGAGAACTATTCCTGAAGACTGCTTAAAGAAATTACAGGAAAGCTGCCTAAAAGGCCGGAATTATGCCTCTGCGTGGGGTCTTTGCGGAGCTCATGAAATAACCTACATAAGTGGCCGACGTTGTTGCCAGCATTTATGCCTGTGCGAGGTGCCTTGTGTGGTCCCCCTAGTTTTTTTTTGTTTTTTTTTAAGCCTGTCATGTCTGGCAGTTTTCGCAATCAGAATGATGATCTGAATGCACTGGTGTACCAAACATATTTGCTTTTACAAGAGCAGCTCTATAAGTGTTCTATACGCTACTCTTGTTAATTTTTATTTTTATTTTATTTATTCATGCCAGGCCTGACAGGCAGGGTTCCCCTAATTTTTTGTCACTTCTTTGTTCATTCCCTCTCATCCATTCCAATAGTTTCAGCAATCTCTCGCTAGGAATTTGCTGGCATTTGTGTCCTTATATTGATATTATGATTATTATTCCTTATATTGAGACCATGATTGTTACTCTCTCACTGATAAATTCAAAAACTCAGGGGAAAAGTAGCCCAAAGTGCACACAAGGAATCTGAGGTGCTGAACGGGCCAATCAGAATCTTTGAGGGCTGCATCGACCTGCCATGTAGTTACATTTTTCGGGAGGTGCATGTCAGGTTACGCTGTAGGTTACTGCATCAGATTCAGAGGGGTTTCTGGTTGACAAGTATCTTCACTTACCTGATGTATGGGAGGAAGGCGAAGGACAGGAAGAATCCAGACACAAAACCACAGATGTGAGCAAAGTTGTCAATCCAGGGAAGCAAGCCAAAAGAGAAGAAGAACACAGAGATGGCCAACAGCTTAGCAAATGCCCGCCACGGTCGACTCGAGGATCTGCCAGCTCTGAAACAGCTCCACAAAAAGACAAGCCAGGATGCCGAACTGGCTGCCAGCAGGACCCACCTGGGAGAGAGGGATGAAAAAGATGAATACAGAGTGATAATCGCACACAGTTCTACCAAATGAAAACAATGTGTAATTTTTTGGTAACATCTTTTATTTGCTTAATGTATTTAACACTTTGGGGTTCCATAAGATCTGCTTGTACCTCTGCTCTGTAGGGCAGAAAGATAGCAGAGGCCAGGTTGCCAGTGATGCCACTGAGCATGTAAATGATAGAGATTCTGAGCCAGCCAGCCAACTTCTCTATGTCCCTTAGCACCGTCATCTGAAACAAGACCGACACCAAGCAGTGCAGAATTCTGCAGAGAACAGGCATTGATTTATTATTAACACTGACCCAAATCCAAAGTGAACAACGGTTTTGTGGCTGCTGTAAATACTGAAGGGAGAAAAGAAAGGTGCAGTCACCCAGCATGAAGAAACAAGGACAGCCAGAGCCGAGAGAACTGATCAGGAACCTCTGGGTTGAGGAAAGGCAGCAAACCACACACATCATCCATACAAGCCACCTGGAGGATGACAAGGAAAAACAGTCAGGGTTACAGGTACTAACAGTCAGTAAAGCTCTGCTGCCACCTTGTGGAGGAACATGCCAGAGCTGAATACAGTCCACAGTCCATTCTGTTCACCCCTCTGCACAGGCTCCAGTGGCGCAATCGGTCAGCGCGCGGTACTTATATGACAGTAATCTGCAAAGCAATGCCGAGGTTGTGAGTTCGAGCCTCACCTGGAGCAGGAAAGTTTTAAATCAATGATGTCTTACTTAAAGGAGGGAAAAAAACAAACAAGTTTTGAACATGCAGTTAAAAGGTTGCATGTGCCATTTGTCCTACCTGTGAGCAAAGAGTAGCCTCCTCGTGGAAGTAGCCATGCATGAAGTCACAGTACTCTCTAGAAGTTATTTCACATCTGCAACACAAATTAAAGTGTTAAGTTAAAGTTAAGTTTAATGTATCATTGTAAGCTTTTACTCATATATATATCATCTAATTGAGTGATGGATGAATCCCTTTCTCATGATATCATAAATTGGACTGCTACTTTGTTCTACTGTTACCGAGCACTCAGAGGGTATTGAAAATATGATGTTTCAACCCATTCTTGTGGCTCCTTCATCGAATGACACTGATCCTTACCGTCCTTTAGTTCCAATGCAGCAGGGCCGGCCTGTGATGGTGCAGTCTATGTGGGGGAGGTTAGTGTGATTCCCAGAGCTGAACCTTGTGCAAACCTACAAATCAAAACCAAAGTGAAAGTTTCCCAGAAAGTTTCAGATTACTGTTATGACATTAAAAAAAAAAAAAAACTCACAAGGAGATGATTGTTTGCCTGAGCTTCACTTGAACCAATTCGCTTAACTGCAATATTACATTGGTCTCCTTTGTAGCCAGTGTTTAGAGACACTCTCACTGCAGCATCTCTTGTAGTACTGTTTACAGCTATTTTATCAGTGTGATTTTTAAGGCTCCTGGTTTCAGAGTTGTCAGTCATCATCTCACTTTGCCAAACAATTTAGCCCATTGCTGTATTACTGACATAGAAACAAAATCATTATTATCCAATACCAGCTCCTAATTCTGATGATTCATGTATCTAATACTGTAGTTTATAAGTAAAAGTATCAGGTAAACACTTGACCCATCTGGAGTTAGGGGTAGACTTTGGGTTTGGTTTAGAAATTATGCTGAAACATTGAAAAAATGCTGAAAGACTTCACTGGAAATGCAACATTTTCTAGTTTCTGAAAATTGGTCTCCGCAGCATGTAGTTGAAACAAAAGGACCTGCTGGTTAAACTGCTAACATGTAAGTGTGCTTACAGGCCAAGAGGTGATGTCATCCGGCCACTCATGCGGTGAAACGGAGGCCGGCTCCAGACAAATTCTACAAAATCAAAATTTACAAGAAATAACAGTGAACACTGCCATCTTCTAGCAGAGTAACTCAGCTTCAACATCAGCAGACTGTTGCTCTTGTCTAAGTTACGAGTCCCTTAATCCAAAATTGTGCTAAATTAATTGTAAAACAGAATGATGATAATTACAGTTTGTTGGTGAACCAGACAGTGGTGTATGTTACCTGGGGTCCTGATGGCAGACTGCACCATGCTGCCGGAGTTTACCATTCAAATGCGGAGTGCTGGGGTGCTGAGGCCATTTTACCCACACTGCCAATGTGCTCTGCAGAGCCAGAGAGAAGAACAACAACCATCACTGAAGCTGCTCCCTGTAACATTTCTATTCAGTATGCACTGAAATTATAACAGAAGGTTCTTCTGAGTAACAGCTTGCTGCACTGTTTTATAAGCAGAAGTTCTATAAAAAGCACAGGGTTAAATAATCTGGATATAGTCAGTGGTGTGACTCTCAAGTCTAAGCTGGTCTCACTGACCGAACATTCCTCCTGTAAAGTCTGCAGGCAGCCAGAGCGATCATTCCTCACACAGCAGCCCGATTCTCTCTCGAGCGCTCTCTTCTCCTGGATCAGTCTGTGGATCTCTTCATCTTGACGCATACACGGGGAAAACTTGGCTCCCAGGTGAATCAGTGCTTCCTGCAGCGAAGCAGAGATGACAGAGAAAAATGTCAACCTTAGAGCCTAACCCTACATTTAAACTGAATTTAACAGCAATGCAATATTCATATTCACAGCTTCTATTATGAGTAATAAATATCATTTCATTATGGAATACATTTGGAAATTATCCATATGACAGGACCCTCGTATGTTCAATACTAACACAACAGAAAGTTGATATTTCAACCATTTATTCCTTCAACTCAGTCAAAAATCATCTATGCATTTATTTTAGACACGTGCTTCTTTCATTTGTCCTTTACTTTTACCTAAATATGGCAATATCTCTTCCACTTTCTTTTAACTAAAACTTCACCACTTTTCCATTGCTTCATTGTACTATACTGTGTTATTATTTGTTTAAAAAAAACTGAGCCAACATACAGAGGCATATGTGTAAAAAACTAATTACACCCCCACTGCTTCCATAGAAATTAGCAGCCAGGTGCTGCTAATCAAATGCACTTGTTTAACTGATCAACAGCAAGTGTGAGCACCTCCTTTAAAACAGAAGTTTTGGCAGTTTGCAGGTCTGAACCTGCTGTTTTCATTCATTATGTCCTGAGATGTAAAACCTGTTTGTACTTTTTCTGATATCATAACTTCAATTTTTCAAAATAACCTGAACTACAGCAGTACCTCTTGAAAGGACCGTGATGGCTGTCAATCACTGACTCAGACACCTACGGATTATTACATTGCAGCTTTCCCATTTAGACCATCACACTTCTGAGATGAAAAAAAAAACTGTAGTTTGAAGGTAGAAATAAAATACTTACCGAGCTTGGACCCACCCAGAAGTTTTGTTGTTGCACAAACTTAACATTTTCATAAACCCCCTTGTTCCTCAACACCTAAAAAATGAAAAACAAAATATTGCATTACTCAAAAATCCATAGCAAAGTAGCAGTAAACCATTATATATAGGTTGTACAGTCTACTTACCGAGTCTACAGTTTCGTGCTGTGAGAAGCCTATAGGGGCAATACCGTAAATGGTGACAGCCAAAATGGTAATGAGCAAATGGACGCAGGTGATCCAGTAGGTAAAAAAAGGCCTGGAGAGGGAAGCATTTTTATGCATTTTTCACTTTTTTACATTTAATCAGTTATAGACAGCCATGCGTCAGAGTAAACAGACTCTGTCTTACCTGTGATCATCCATGTCTTCAATCTGCCGCTTGACATAGCTGTCAATGCGTTTGCGATATGACCGGTTAGTGAGACGACCAACTATGCCCAGCCCGTACGGCCTCTTCTCTCTGGCAAAAAGCTTCTTAACTGGAACCACAATTCTTTGTCCCCGCTGCTGATGGCTGCTGACGCTCACCACCTCCTGTTTCAGACGAACTTTTGGTTGGACCATAGAGCCGTCTTTTGCCTTCCGCCACCCTCGCTCTAAGGGCCTGAGTCGAGGAGAAGGGACTACTTTCAGTAATGAAACTTGTTTCATGTGTGCATATGAAAGATATGGTATAAAACCTACATCATGAGATGACTTCTCTCCAGTTCATTCCTATCCAGAGCACTTCCAGTGAGCTCACTCTCATCCAGCTCTTTGATGGCAGCCTCTGATGGAGTCTCAAAAACCTCGTCAGCATAGCTGGACAAGTCGTCCTGCAGGCCATCCTGCAAAGATGAAAGCTGAGTAAGGAGGACTTTAAAGCAAGCTCATAGATAATTAGTAGACAGTGTATGCTCAGACTGCAAGAAGGTGCTTTAATTAAAGACATTAATTGCTACAGTTACATCATTTAAATTATGGCTACAGGTTGTAGAACTAAAAATAATACAGTGAAAAGTGGTCATGCTGCACGTAAAGTGGAGCCTTTATCTACTGACTTTATTAATCTTTAATTTAAAATGAATGTCACAGTGACTAAAAGCTTTGCGAGAGCGTGCCCACTGCTCACTCTGGTAAAGAAAGAGTATCGAGCTCATCAGGGAAATCCACGGTGTCATCTTCGAAGAAACTAGGAGGCATGAAACTTCGTCTGCGACGTCGCCCAGCGGTGCTCTCGCCTAACGTCCGGCCCTGAGAAACACAATCACACATGCGTATATCATTATCATAAACACACATATCAAACAAAGATGGGGGGGAAATTTCTAAGTCATGTCAATAACAGTGCCTTAACAATAAAGATATTATATTACATAGTGTTCTGCTGGTTTATATTAATGCTAGCCTCTGCTTATAGAAAGTGTCAATCACGCATATTTAAAGACTGCTCTCATCATGAGCATGTCAAATAATGCTGTTTTGTCAAAGCCGCTGGTGCCGGCTACCAGTTCAGCTCAGTGGGTGAGCAGGTGGCCAGAATGCAGCAGCCTGGGTTTGAGTCTGTCTTCCCACTTTCCTGTTTATCTTCACTGTTCCACTAGCCAATAAAGGCACTAATGATAAAGCTAAAAGTGGCACACAAGGTGGTGCACTAGCTTCATGAGAATGCTCACATATGGGCTTTTGTGTGGAACCTTGTGGTGTCATATTTAAACACAAACACAAAAGGTCAGTGTCATTTTTTTAATATGCAGGATTAATATAGCAAATAATTTAACCAAAAGGGCTGTTTTCCTAAACCCATGACGCCCCAGGAAGAGAACAAGCTGACATTTCTTAATTAAGGTGTGCGATGCTTACGAAGCATCAGTGGCTTCTGTAAGCTCAGCTCTTTTAGAATATTCTGAAAATGATGCATCAGATAACTGAGCATTCGCTGAGTATTATCATGGACCATCTGCTGGTAAAAACTGCCACAGTAATCCCTGTCACTCTAAACAGCAGCATAATTCCTTTACATATGTATGTTTCTGTAGCTTGTGGTTCATCTAAGGAGAGTCACCTGCACACTGCTGTAAAATACAGGACTTGACTTTAATCCCAACACGACAAGCTGATCTCATGTATTACATAACATGCCTGTGTACAGGAAAACCCATCCAAATAATTTGAGTAGGAGACAAAAATACGTCACAATGTAACAAGTGTCCCTTTAATGTAGATCAAAGTGCATATGTGGGCTATGTTCCTGGAAAAGATTGCATAAGCTTTTAAATACCAACAACGATGACCTGTTGCAGAAAAGTTGAGAAATTTACATTGTATGGACATCTTGACTGGCAGCAGCTTAGAGTTCAAAGCAGAGCAAGAGCATATTATGTGTATATATATTTTTTTTTTTAAAAGTAAAGTCTCCTGTATAAACCAAAAATGTACACCTTCATTAGCGCTGCAGCAGCCTTGAGACTCATGACCGCAACTGACTCCCGCTTGCGTCGTCGTGGGAGCCGGTTGAGGGCGGAGCGGGAGCTGGAAAATGAGCAAAGGGATGCAGTGCCGGGTGTCATGGGAGTTTGCGGGGCACTGAAGCCGTCTACTTCCTCCACATTGCGGAAGGCACGACCCCGAGCCAGGGGGTCTATGATCTGCACACAAACACACCACGCACATTGTACAAGTGTGTTGGTTCACCGCAGCCTTTTTTTTTTTTATGCTCGACTGTCAAGACAAACAGAACAGGGAAGCACAGATGCACATAACACATCTAAACTTAGGGTTAAATTGATGTATCTGGTACTAATCAGATTTTACTTTATGTGTGCTTTATGACTGACATCTGACATCCCCTTTTATACTAAAATCAAACCCCAAATTATATATGAATTTGCTAAACCCATTATTTTGGGGGTACTAGCAGTTAGCAGGCTATGCTGACATGCTATGAGCTTAAACGGAGTCTACCCTTTTTAAAAAATATGAGCAAGTTGTTGAGAAAGCTTGCAAAATTTGTTTTACATAAACAATTTGGGGAAGGCGCTACTATAAATAAACAGGTTAAGTCACACACTTGAATACACACTTGCAAAGTTAATCAGAACTACTGCAACAAAGCAGCTGATGTAATCTGTGTAATATTATGCATTGATATAACTGTGTAATCATTAATAACATCAGTGTTCAACCACCATCAATTGAACCCTACGAAAGCTGACAAAGCCAGGCGTTAAAGCGAGCCCAATAATCACAGGTGAAATGAAAAAAATGAGGAAAGAATGGGGGGAGAAAATGTGATGAAAGAAAGAGGTGCCCATCTTTTTCTCCATCCCTCTAACGTGCCCCCTGGCGTAGGCCTACCCTCTGCATGCCATAGTGGTGATGACTGGGGTGAAGGGGTGGGAGGTAAGGGGAGGAGGGGTCTCAGTGCTGGCCAGGGAGAGATTGTCCTGGCTGTGTAGCTCCATCTCCCTCATCACCTGTGCCTTCAGACCCCCGTACAGATGACTGCAGTGCTGCAGGCTCTTCCTCCTCCATCGCTGGGTGCTGTCGCTGTCCTTGCTCACCCCAAACCAGTGGGCCGTACCCCTGGGGGAGAGGACAACTCTGATTTGTAAAAAAATGTAGCATTTACATTTTGTTTCTTATGTAGGGGTGGCTTGTCTGAAATCAATCAGGTACACCTTGTCACAACACTTAATAATGAATGAGGATGAAATATAGGTCATGATTTGTAAAGCTACAAGTCAAGCAAACATCTCTTGAATAACACAACATATAAGACGCTATTCTCCTTATTTCCTCCTTTAACTCTGTCTTATGTGTACAAGTTTGATTGCACAGATGCTGGCCTGGATGACATACACTGTCTTGTTTCCTTACATAACTTATTGCCATCTACCAGAAGATGCAAAGCAGATGTTGCCTCATATTCCCAGAGTAGATGACACAACATGGCTCTTTGTTTATGACATTTCAGCTCAATAAATGTGCACTCAGGTCCCCTATTTTCCAAGAAACTGTGTCCACACATCAGGCTGCGTGTTAACCGATAAGGCGGGGGAGGCTGCTCTCGGAGAGACTGTTTAGAGAGCAGAACATTTGGTAATAAACACTCAGCCCTCATCATCAAGAAAACGCCAGCTGGGGAAGCCTTTTAAGGTCGCACAGGGACAGGAGGGAGGGGGGGTGCAGCCATGATTACTGTCCCTGAAGAGAGGGATGTCTTAAAAGAGGAAACCGGTTTGGAACGAAACAAAACAAAACAAAAAGGTAGAACTTAGACTGGTTGTCTTGAGCAAGAGAGAGACGTAAACAGCGGGATTAGAAGGCAGAAATGATCACGATAGGAGGTCCAAATTTTAAATCTGAAAACTTTTCGACAGTTGTAAAAATGTGTGTTTCCTTAAATAAAGCTAGCAGTCAAGACTGCAATAACAACCACACAAACAATATCAGAAAAGTCAAAGACAAATTGCAGAAATCAACTTAATTCGGGCTCGATGACAAGTTTGTTTAGAAAAGCAGTTTCTTTTTTCTTTTTGGGCACATGCACAAACAAATGAGCATGTCGTATTCACCCACACAAAACACGAACAAAACATTCAGACAGCACAGAACAACACCGCATCGCAGAAGATTAAAGCAATTTAAACATGCATGAATTCGTCTCTATATCCTCAAGATAAGGCTGGTACACACGAGGCAGCAGCGGGCTGTGCTGTAATTATAGGCTTACACGGCATTCAGGGCACCAGGGAGAAGAAAAGGCAGGAGGTTGCAGCTTTGCGCAATCTAAACAAACACGACACAACAAATCCAAGTAGTAGCTATCAAATAATTAGACTACTGCTGGTTCGGACTTACGTATGCCTAGTCTCATTCGCTGATAGCCACACGTTGTAGAGAGGAGAAAGAATAGAGAAGGCGTTCTAGTCTGAAGTACAAATTGAATGTTGGTTTGCAGTTTTCCCATAATTTAATATTTAAACCATTTAATGTCTTACAGAATTTTACAGAAAAAAGTTCATCCTTATTTTTCAGTTTCAGATGTTTCCTAAAAACATAGGAACTATATATTTTTTTAATACATAACTACAAAATACCACATTATGCAATTTCTAAAACACATAGCTCCAACACTGATGGGGCAGCTTACATGGAACAACAGTTGAGCTAATTGATCAACCAGCAACTATTATTTTTAAGACTACTTTCAATATTACTACCCCCAGAAAATGGGGGGAAGAGTGTCTTTGCTCATTTTACCCGTTACCCAGATCAGCATGGGCATCAAATATACTAAAATTAAACTAATCATTACTTTTGGCTTCATCCGAGATTTCCAAGTGCAAGATGTGTTCATACCCAGCTGCACTAGAACATCTTCTCTCACAGATTTTTTTAAAGTTTAGTCTTGATACTCTTTGTCTTCCCTTGTCTGAAAAGACCAAAGTCGCTACTTAGGAGTTTAATTTTCTAAAGCCTGAAAAAGGTGTGCAGCACTCCAGTTCCCTTTTGAACTACAATATGCTACAAGGTTATAATGATTTTTTTGGGGAACCAAAAATTTTTTAAAACAAATCTATCATTTTAAAGCTGGTTGTCTACACCGTTGTTTTTTTTGTTGTTTTTTTTAAAGTTCAGAATATCTGCGACATAGTAGTACATTTGGCTCACGATCCATCACAGTTCATGGGCTGCTGTAGCATGTGAAGTACAGAAAAGAAGATTTGTTGTCTGACTGTATTGCACAAACTAATGAGAATTAAAATAAAAGAGTAAGGCAGGCTCGCAGTCATATTCAGGACAAATGAAGTTCGTTTCACTAAAATCTGACCAATACTCTAGAAGGAGTAACAATTACTGTGAAAATCAAAAACTGCACATAAAACGCCAATATGACCTTTACTTTGACCTTGAGCACAATTTGGATTTGTTGATCATTACGTCCAAGTTTCACAAAAATCCTCGAGGAGGAGTTGTGATTCTTGAGAGGGACATACAGACGGACGAATGTCTCGCCACCGCATAAGCTCACCGGTCCTTCGGCTTGATGGCCTAAAAATGAATATTTTTCTCTTCTATTCTTATATTTTAAAGACATGACATAAAACACATGACATGAAGATGCTGGCGATCACAAAGCATTCAGTAAAATCCAACATATAAGACTAAAAGCAATTTTAAATGTGCGCTGCTAGTGAATCTAAATCCTGTAGTTAATTTGGAGAAAACCTTAATCCCCCCTCAAAGATAGAACAAGTGCTTTGGTGAGAATTTTCATTCACTGTCCAAAGCAGGTCATGCTGAGCCAGATCTTTCGCTGGTCAGCTCTACTTTGCCTCAGCACACTCACCTGTCCTGAGATCTCCAGGAGGGGTTCAGAGTATGGGTCATTCCTGATTGGGCTGAGGACTCTGGAGCTGAGTGATCTCCATCACCAGTACTGTCTCCGCTTAGCCCCTGACCCCTAATAAAACCCAATCCGCCAAATACAAACTGATCCTTTGCAAATCCCACATACAATGTTCCATAAGGGGATTTCCTGATATCCAGGCCAGCTCTACGTCACTGCTGAGCAAAGAGAGGAGGATCAACACATGTCTGGACTCTGCTGAACATCCCTTTCCTCCTCCGTGATCTCCTGGTTAATCAAAGTTTGACGGAAACCGGTGCTAAACTCCTCAGTCAGACAGGAATCTGAACGCTACATCCTGATGTAAAAAGAGCTTCAAAGAGAGCTTCCAGTTTCTTTCAGCTGGACTACATAATACACAATGAGTAATAGGAGCTTGGCTTTTCTGAACTGTCACCAGCACACACAGCCAAAGTTTCCAAACGCAAAAAAAAGCGTTAATGTGTCTGGCTGACGTCCCAGGGTCCCTCCTCGAGAGCTCACATAAAAGAATGTGACCTACTGGCCAAAAAAGACAGCGACTCTGGTCCTCGTCAAGCTGAACATTTTACCACATCAGCAGCCCCAGTGATCTCTATCAATGAGTTCCTTCTCGCTCTCTGCCTGCCTGTCTCCCTGCCTTGTTTCGCAGAAGTAAATGTAAACACCAGTTCTCCCTCTAACACACCACAGGAAATGAAACATTAGAAGGAGGGAGAGAAGAAAGATCATCATGCACATTAGGAGAGAGAAAAGATGAAGGGAGTGCACCTTAGACATGCCTGGACATGACACATACTGTATACACACACTACCAGGTTTATTTGCTCCGAGTTTAAACCCCACCTTGCACTGCAGTTCTAAAATTCGTTTGAGCAGTTTAAGGAAGTCAAACTGAGCGTGTGAACCTCAAACTGCTGTCATTATGAGCCTCGGTGAATGATAAAGTTATCCTCCGTTTAATTTTGTGGCCTAATCTGTCAAAACGAACGCCTCCTTAACATGAAATACGACCCATGAAGAGCATTGCTTTTGTCCTCCAGATCAACAAACATCAGGGTGTCCTCTCAGATACCCCGCGAGCGCACAACAAATCACACTCAAAGACATGCTTTGTTTGAATAGTAAAGATTTAGCCTGGATTCATGAACTCTTGTGGAGGAAGCAGCTCAGCTAACCTCCACAAGTCACGTACAGCCACATAAATTCTCTCTCTCTCAATCCTATTAATTCTCTCACAAACATCAAACGCATTCTGTGCCTCTTCCACAAATGCAAATACAAAAAAAAAAAAACCTCTGAGAGATAAAGTTAAGGTATTAGGACACTCTCTTTGAAGAGTATCTGCAGGTTTGAGGTTTGCATCTTCAGACATTTACACTCAATTTAATTCTGTTCAAGGAGCTGCTTTGAAGTGCTGCGACACACATAAGCTAGCCTGAATGGGTGCCTGTGTTATGTTGTCTCTTTCAAACCATGTGGTCCTGTGTATGACCTACACTGATACAACACACCTCTTATATTCATTTTCATACAAACCATCACAGCATCACCTCTTCCTATAGCTTTGTTTATGGGCTGTGTTTGTGTTTTGTTTTTTATTTTTTCTGTGTGTTCCCGACCCCATGAAGCAAAATCCTCTTCAGCACTGCATCTCCAGTAAACTGCCCTTCAGAGCCTGAAGATGATGTCATCTCGATATTTGTTTCGCACACAGAGATTTCTCTTAAATTTTTATTAATTACATGCACCATATATAAAGAAACCCAAAGAAAAGTTGGTTTTAAAATGTTCAATTATTTGCCCACACAGTCTTTAATTGAGTGAAAAATGCACGTGTCAAACTCAAGGTCGGCGGACCAGATCCGGCCCACGAGATAATTTCATATGGCTATTATATGGCGGTGAATAGCACTCCCACCACATATTCTCCCACTATGCACTGCAACACCTGCCGTGCAGGTCAAGATCTTGTGCACTAACCTGTTTTCCATGTTGCCAATGACACACTGATCAGTGGTCAGTGGATAAAAACATCAATCAGCACTTTTTTACAGTGACATTTAAGCTAGCCTGACCGCCAAAAATGGCCAAACGAAAAGTGGACTTTGAAAACAGGTGGGAGGCAAAGGACCTGTTCGCTGACATCGTAAACCTGTGCGTCTCTTTTCTCTGCCTGGGATGTGTGGGGAAAAGAGGGGATTGGTGAGACAGATGCAGGAGAAGATGCAGAGGGAGACCTGCACAGGTGAGCTGACAGTGCATCACTGCGTCACACACCAGGAAACGCTGCGCAGCAAAGTCCCGAAGATGAAACTTGTCATGGTCCTGGGCCATATGCCCAGTGTTTTGGTATTCCCTTTGCTCTTGTCGTCTGTGTCCTAGGGTCTGTTTTGTCCCTCTGTCAAGTCCAGTGAGCTGCCTGAGGAAATTTGTGAGTTCACGGAAAGTAAGTAAGAAATGGAATAAGAGGGAAAACTAAATAGCTTGTCGTTTCTTGTTTTTGGACATTTTGCTGATATCACATCACAGTTTTTATATGAAAAACTTGCAATTTTTAATTTACCTATATTCTCATTTTTCCTGGTGTTATTTTTGAAGAAAAATATAATTTTATATTTTATTTAATGTGTTGAGGAAAAAGTTGCTGTGCTGTGGCCATTCAAATTCATATTGCTGATTAAAATATTTTCAGTTTTAGACGGTTTAATAAAGGTTAATCCTGTTTGGCCTGCGACTTAGACTGTGTTTTCAATTTTGGCCTGTTACGTGATTGAGTTTGACACCCCTGGAATTTAATTTAAAATGAACACATTAAAAAAAACTTTTTTTTTCAATTCACTATAGTACTTAAATGCTTCACAAATCAATACATTCTGCTTTTATGCACGTTTACCACAGAATTTCATTGTTTTCAAATAAAGTAGTATAGAGACAATAGCGACATGTCACCTGTTGAGTTAAATAGTTGCCTAGTTGAACACACAATAATTATTTGGATATATAAATCAAGTGAGTAGTTTAAAGGATGAAAATGAGTGGTGCAATGGGTTAGGCAGTATCTTTTCACCTGAAGGCCTGGGTCAAAACTAACTAAATCCATGCAGCACTGCTGACCCACTGGTGCTTGTTTAAGTCCAATAATATACTACTAATCAAGATGCAAGAAAAAAGATAAACAAGCATTTATAACTTGCTGTTATCCTGCCCCTTCCTCCACCTCTCATGTACCTGATGATCTGTTTTGGTATAGATGAACGCCGTCTGGTCAGTATTTTGGGAATACAGGACCGCCTTCGGATGGTTGACACCCTCCTGGGGCTCCTCTGGCCCTTTGGGGGAACGGTGTTGATGCGCTCAAAGCGCACCCTTTTCTCACTACATTCACATCGGAGTAAGAGGTTTGCAGGGAAGCAGTGAGCAAAAGTAAAATAAAAGGCAAGATCAAAGAAAAGGGAGGAAAAGAAAGAAGAAACAGAGCAAGATTAATTAGAAACAAAGCTGCAGCTTCTAATAGTTTAGTTGAAGAATTATTAGAATTATAGATTATGCTTGCAGAAAGAGGAAATAAACAGCTGGAAAAAACAGGTAGAGAGGAAAGAAGAGTTCTCTTCATATATACCTGTGTGCGTGTGTGGGTCTAACCTTTTAATGGACTGAGTGATGGAGGGCAATCTCTCCGCAGGAGGTCTGAGGTAGTTGTTGGACGTTTCCAAGGCAGCAATACAGGCCTGAGGGTTTTCCCCCGGCATGCTGACACTGCGCAGACGCCTCACCGGCTGCTATACACAAACACGCAGACACCAACAGATGACACAATCATCCTCTGTACCACTCTGAATGAGTAAAAATATGCCAAGAAACAAGTCAATTCTACACAGAAGAAGTAATCCACTCAGCTGTATGTCATGGTCTTCTTCATCATGAGGAATTTGTTCAGTTGTCGCCATGTGAAAGTCTATTATGGTCATAATTTTACACCTCTTGTCTTCCTTTGACTTTTCTAAACTGCTGTTCTAATAATCTCTTCATCTTATCCAGACACGTTTTTGAGTGTTGTGGCTTTACCTGGTTGAGCGCTGGCGTGTCGTCCGGTGTCAGCTGGATGGTTGGGATGTCCAGTTTGAGCCATGGTGGCTTCTTCCTCTGGAGGCTGCTGTTCCTGCTGCCCGGCTCATCCATGCTCGGCACCTCCCCCTACGCCTGCCAGCTGGGCAACACAAACACACAAGGGAATGGGTTCTTGGGACGAGTCACACAGTCAGAGCTTGTGCTCAGACGCATTATTGAACTGTCACGAGCCAAAACCCAAAACTGACCAGCTTGGTTGATTAATTATAGAGGGTGGACAGAATGGGCTAATAATCAGCTGCAATCCATGATGTGAGCTCATATAGATACAGTGTGGAGTGAAACTGAACTTGTGTGACTGAAGCTCAATTGAGCAGGTCAATCATTAGACTGAAATAAGCATACTGCTGATAGTATTAGTAGCAGTACTTTATTATTTTGACAAGTTAATTTAGTCAATGTGAATAAAGCCAACGTCTGTCACCAGCAAGTGTCACTGTTATGCCTCTGGTCTCCAGACAGAGGGATAACTCCTCAATACTGATAGGCTCAGTTTGCTCCTTTTTAGCAGAACTGCTCCAGGTGAGGCTCAAACTCACACCCTCAGCATCACTCTGCTGGTTACTCCCTTATAAGCACCGATGGAGCACATTTAGATACCTTAATACAATAAACGCATAATAGATTATACAAGTTGAACCTTCACAAAACCTATCCTAAAAACCAGTTAATATTCCCTCCATTCCCACAGGATGCTCAGCATTTATCCGCAAGCTAAAACCTACAAACTCCTCCCACTGGAGTTTTGGGAGGGCATTAATGCAGCTATGTTTCAAAACCACAAGGTGGCACTAAGCTGCTCGTATGTAAGGCTTGTGCTTAGATAAAAACAAATGTGCCACTTAAGAAGAGAGACAGGGAGAGTGGAAAGGGTTTTTCCTGTTTTCTGTTTCCATGGAACTGTATGTTCTGTTTGTGAATTTTTGCTGTGGAAATTTTTAATAATGTTCAAAAACAAAAAAACAAACAAAAAAAAAACAAAATAAAACAGCAATTTCTTTTCCCCTAAATTATGAACCTTAAAGCTACTGCTGCTTGAAGTTAGGCAGTGATGCAAAATCTGTGCACATTTTGGCTGCTTACTGTCACTTTTTTTAGTGACTCCAAATCAAGGACTATCAAAAAGAATTAACAAATATCCTGATATACTGATATATGTGGCTTATCTGATTAATATCTGTGTTTCTATATATGGCGTCCCACATGTGTTCAGGTGAAAAGTTCTTTTTTTTTTTTTCAGGAAAACTTGGTTAATTATAATTATGTGTACAGCCCTGCTTTCAATACTTAATAATGCCTTACTCTTATATAGCGCTTTTCAAGGTACCCAAAGACGCTTTACAATTTCAAGCACCATTCATTCACACCTCAATCATACTTGGTGGTGGTAAGCTACTAATGTAGCCACAGCTGCCTGGGGCAGTCTGACAGAGGCGTGGCTGCCAATTCGCGCCTACGGCCCCTCCAACCACCACCAGACACACAACTACATTCACACTTAGGCAATGTGGGTTAAGTGTCTTGCCCACACGCTCGGATGGGGACTCGAACAGATGTCCGGTGAAGGAGAGAAACTACTGTTACCAAAAATGGCAGCATGAGGCCACAAAAATTAGCAGGTCAATTATATTGGTCTCCAGTCCTTTTGTTAATGCACCATAGGTAATTTTTGTACAGACTGCAACCGGTCCTTAAAATGAACTTGGTAGTAAGAAGAGTGTGGGTTCAATAAACATTTAAAGCCTAAATAACATAAACTCAAGTGGAAGCAATCTCTTTCAGTGTGCCTCAACTATGACAGGCAAAATTCACTATAAATCTCATAAATGAACACTCCTCTGCTCCAGGTGAGGCTTGAACTCACAACCTCGGCATCACTCTGGTTACTGTCTTATAAGTACCACGCGCTGGCCAGTTGCGCCACTGGAGCCTCTGCAAGTGGCTGTTGTTTTGGGAGAGCAGTAGTGTAGATGTTCCTATGCGCCACAGGGTGGCACAAGTCGTCTCATTGGAAATTCTCTAATTTTTTACTTAGATAAGCATATCCCACTTATGAACAGAGACACGGATGCTAATAGTCACCAGTGATAGTGCACCCACTCTTTAGGTTAAGTGGTGTAAGTGCAGTAGGCCACCTATTAACTGGCAGCTTTACACACACACACACAAAAAAAAATCTGATAGATGAACAGCTGAGCTACACAAACAAATTGGGGGAAATCCACAGAATAAAAACCAAAGCCTCCACTCATCCTGCTGCTTGCTGGTTAATGACCTTGAAGACTGAAAGTGGTTTTCCTGTTTAACTGTTTCAGTTGAAGTTAAATGGGGATAAGTGAGATACCTTGTTATGACTTTTTTCTATGTTCACTTTTAAAAAATGACTAATGTTTAAAAATGTGTCTGTATTTCAGCTAATTTTGAGAAAACATCAGTCTTTCTCGAGACACGGTTACAGCTTGTGCCAAGTGAAAGTCATTGTGTACAAGTGAAGGGACTATTACTGCATAATAGGACATCTGCATGGGGCTCTGGTGAGAAGTAATGAGCGACCACCAACAAGGAGCTCCTGTAGATTTCAGCTGTGAATCATTCTGTGATTCAGGGCGGTGAGTGAAATTGCAGGCTCTCCTTCTTTTGCCATAAAGCCATTAAAGTCAACAATAATCTCCTCCACCATGCGTGGTCCTGGAGCCGATATTCAGACTTCTGGCCAGATAATCAACGCCGGCAGCTGGGGGACTTTTTGATACAAACTGGTCCGGACAGGACGCCATGTGCTTCCAAAGCCCAAGAACTGCTGCACACAAACCTATAGAGTTGCAGCAAAACCACAAGGAAAGATCTCTTTTTGGATATCTTCACTTGTAAAGCACAAGCAGTTCAGGCGTGTGTTTTTTCACTCAAATCGGATTTTCTGGTGTATCTGCTCTCAGGTAAAAGGCCATGTCTATTTTGATAGTGACTGTACGCAGAGCAGGTGTGAACTTGATGTTCTCAGTATAGGGTGGGTGTTTGCACAAATAAAGTGTGATTACTCAGCTGCAGATGGGAGTAGGAGTAGTAACACAACAAAGAGCATGAGTCGAGCATGTCCTTTGTTGTAGCTCAACAAAGCTGTCAGAAACGATGTGTTGACCTGCATTAAATACTGGAGCCACTCAGGCTGGTGGGGTCTGGGATGTTTGGTTTGGCTAAAACTAACTCAGATCTGCTAAGTATGGTTTATTTTGGAGGGGATATGACAGATTTAAAAGAAAAATGGGAGAGTCCCCCACAGTCCATTTGTGTAGGTGGTTAAAAAAGAAAAGAAAAGAAAAAAAAAGTTGGTCCTGACAGAATAATCTTAACATCTATTGGATTGCTTCAAACTTAATTTTATTGTTCCCTAAGGGGAAGCATAATACACAACCTACACTACAAATGTTAAAACAGCTGTTAAATATCAACACAAACCATCAGTGACAGCAGAACATGAGACTATAAGGACCAACAGCAGTTCAGTGCCATCCCTTATCAAGCAAAATATCTAAATATTGCCTCAGATTGCCAAATATTTTGTGCAGACATTCATGGTTCCCTGAGGATATGTCTACTGACTTTGATGATCCCCAGACTCCTCTGCTACCACCATGAGGTTTATATTTGTGGTTTTGCATGAGATGTCTAGACTACTATGAAATTTTGTACAGATGTTTCTCTCAAGATAAATCATTAGGCTCAATTTGCTACTTTAGTTTCTAGTAAAAACCTGCAAAGCTAATCACATCCTCGTTAGCTTGCACTTTGTGTTTTGTCTTTAGTCCAGCAGATCTCTTAAGGACTTTTTAAAGATGATTATAAATGACTTTTTAAGACTTACTTTATATCAATACTGGCAAAAAAAAAAAAAAAAAAAAAGCAGGATGAAGAATCAGAATGAGAATCACAGAGCCAGCATTACTTTGTAGTACAAGGCCAGAGCACCACCACTTTAATGTTGGCGTGGCTCCAAATGCTGGATGGAATTACAGAAGTAATGCTGCTAATGTAGAGTGGGCTGCACTGGAGTGGGGATTTTGGTACTGCTGCCACAACAATACTGGGTTTGCTGGTGGTGATGTTACGGCAACTGATATTTTTCTGACTTTCTGTGAAACTGTAAAGCTTAACTACCAACATGTTAGGTGCACATTAGCACCCATACCACAGTGCAACCCAACACACAAGCTGGGTGTGCTTGATGCAGGCTGCACAACTGAACTGGTGGTTACTGGTTCCATGTTGGTTTCATGTTGTTACTGCAAGAGCAACACAAATCAGCAGTGATTTGAATTTACACTTCAAAGGCTACTTAAAGATTCTTAGACTCTTAAGCTTTATACTGGCTTTGTTTATGCAAACCATACTGTGCAAAAGTTTTGAGCCAGTCCTCATTTCTTTTTGATTTGCTAGAAAAATTGCAAAGAGATGCACAGTCTGTACAATTCTTTGTTCAATTCTAACGAGTTTGAAAGTTGATATTTCGTGTGACCACCTTTATCCTCCAACTATCTTAGAAAACTAAACTATCTTAGGCAGCTTTCGTGTAATTTTTTTAAGCAGTCTTCAGGTATAGTTCTCTAGACTTCTTGAAGGACACTCAAAGCTCTTCTTTGGATATTGGCTGCCTTTTGTTCTCTTCACTGTTTTTCTATCCAGGTATGCTTCTACTGCATTGGCAGTGTGCTTAGGATGATTGTCATACTGGTTTGAAAACTGAAGGTACTTTTCTGTGTTCATAAATCATGATTTTTTGACAGAGCCTCCACTTTATTTTATAGTTGGCTGTAGACATTCACTGTTGTCACTCACTTTGTGCATACTGATGACAATTTGAACCAAAAATGTCTCATTTGAATTCATCACTCCATAAGACCTGTTGCCACTGATTTTCAGTCCAGTTCTTGTATAATTTGGCATTTCTCAACATTTTCGCCCTGTTTCCTTTCCTTAAGAATGGCTTCTTGGCAGGCGCCCTTCCACTGAGACCATTTCTGATTAGGCTTCAGTGAACAGTAGATGGATCAACTGAAGGGCCCGATGCATCTCTCAGATCCTGTGTTGGGTCTTTGCTGGATTTTCAGATACTGTTCATCTGCTGTAGGCAATTTTTTTAGGCCTGCCACTTTAACCTTTGTCCTCCACCTGTCCAGTTTCCTCAAATGTTTCAAGGACACTGCACAACATGCTGAGATCTGCCAAGTTTTTTGGCTTTTTGTCAAGTTAATAGCTCTCTGTGAATTGCATTCTTGGTACAAACCTACTACTTTATACCTGTCAAACTGTGCTATCTTTGGCATTTTTAATAAATTCAACTAAAGAAATGGGAACAAATTGTTTTTGTGACAGGCTTCTAGTAACAAAGGGCCCCCTGAGAAACAATTTAAAATTGGCTCTTTGATAAATTGTCTGTTATGTGTCAGCACGACAGAGTTTTTCATGCTTGAGTAGGTCAGTGTGAAGGGATTTGTGACTGGACTGAAAATGACTAAAAAAGCAGCCAATGGCCAAAGAAAAACTTTGAAAGACCTTCAGAAAGCCTGGAGAAATATTGCTCGATGCCACTTTAAAATTGCAAGAAAGTATGGCTCCTTAGAAGCAAAATATAAAGAAATAAGGGGTGCCTCAAGACTTTTGCAAAGTATATTACATGGCAAACACTAGCACGGTAATGTCAAATTTCAAAATGATCAAACATATACAATTATAATGTTGATGGGAAATATGGTTATCTAATAAAAAAAAAACTTCTGAATTCCCTTTTTGAATTTTGATAATACATATGTAGATGTACTGTGCATTCATACACTGGACTAACACAATTTTTGGTTACAAAGTAAAATATCAAACAAAAGCTGGATATGGTTCCTTTTGCCTCTTAGCTGCCTGTGTCAGTGTTTTGGTCCCTCTGCGGTCACATGAAGGAGCCTGTGCGTTCTTTTATAAACACAACCCTGCAAATAGAAGGCTTCGCTATAATCCTTTGCTTCACCACATCCTTTGCTTATTTTGTAGCGGTGATATTGTGTGCGCGTGTGCACTTTGACATGAACTCAGGCGCTCTGATACACACGTTTAAAATAAGGTCTGAATATGCTCAACCTACACACTCACTCACGTGCATATAATATATAAACACTCACTTCATAGGCCTCAATTCAGCCCCCTCACATCAGATTTTTGCAGGTCTCTACTTTGCTGAAAGTGCAATGTGGTCCAAAATCAATATCCCCATTTTTCATTTTGTTTTGTAACATTCGCCATTTGTTATTCCATAATCTTGATCGCTCTCTCTCCTCTTTTTTTGTTCTCTGTTTTTTTTTCATGACAGGCAGATTACGGCATGTAATCCCCGTGCCGTGTGCCACATAGCATTGCCCTGCTGTTCAGCCACAGAAGCTCATACCGCCCACTGGATGGATGGAGATACTGTTGCGATAGTGTCATCAGCAGGAAGCGGTGTCATCGATATTAAAGAACCAAACTCAAAGAAAGAGTAAGTTACTGTCATCACATAATCATACTGGCCAGCACTGAGCCATTGCATTTCATCTAAGTTGAGATTTATCAGCCAGAGATTTGAAATTTTGAATATTATCCTCTCCTTGTTGAATGCTCTCAGACTGAGTACTTTCTGTGGATGCAGCAGCAGACTATTTATGATAGCAAGAAAGAATATTTAAAGATTTCTCATTATTTTGAGAGAAGTTCTCATCTTGCCATCAAAACCCCACATTTATGTCACAATCACACCTCCAGTCATGTCAGAATAACTGTTACTTCAAAGGAAATATGACCTTCTCTGCAGCTCTGCAGTTAGTTGTGCCTATAGGGGACTGTAGCAGAATGGTGGCGTAATTGGATCTGCTTTACATAGAGTGACATTTCCTGACGTGCTGAGACAGAATAAAACAAAGGCATCGCTTTGGCACAGAAGCAAGACTTGTCCTGACACTGCTCCCTGACTCTGGTCTTTGAGGCTGAGGCAACCGCTCATTGTGGCATGGAAAGCTACCATGACTGCATATCAATAAGCTTTGATATTCAATGGTTCATCACGTTAAGCAGGCCACAGTCTACTCACTGTTCTATCTCCTTTATATTCTCTAAATCGCTCGCTTTCTTTGCTCTTTTTCTTTCTTTTTCTACTTGCCACTGAGGGCACAAGCCTTTCATTTACTCTGCTTTTTAATATTAAGTGTACTGTCGTAAAATTGGTTGGGTGCTTTGGTGCCAAAAATTTTGAATACAACCTGCAATTTCTAGCTATACTTGAATCAAAGTGCTGTAATCACCCTCTTTCACACAAAGGCCTAGTAACACAGGTAATTTAATCCATGTACCTTTATAATATTTAGCTTTAGAAACGCTGTGACAGAGTGACTACTGCACTTGGTGAAATAATGTACCTGCTAGCTCAATGGTTGCCTGCCTTCCAGTATAAACTCTGGGCACTGGGTTGGTTTTTCCGTTACTTTTCATTGTTTCCATTGGGCTGATTTTGTCACACAGACCTGGCAAGATCCATCTGAGCTTCTTTTCTATTTTCTCTCTGCTAGCCCATTTAGTGTCATGACTGTACAGAATTTCATTCAGCAAAAAGTGATTGAAGAGAAAAAACAAAGCTTTTAGAGTCATTGGAAGTAAGCAGGCTTAGCTTAGCTCAGATGCTTGGACACAAGATGTCAATGTGTAATTGTATCAAGGACTCCAGGCACTGACTTCTCCCATGTGGAAATAGTTTATAGTCTCAGAGAGAAACATTTTCATAATTTTTAAGCTTCTTGGCTCAGAGGTCAATAGCGTCTGGCTAAATTTCATACCAAAGATTTCTGTGCTTTTGCATCATTACTGGAAGCAAATGTACAAATCAGAGTGATCCCACTCGATTATAATAAACAACTCAACTAACCAAGTTTTGCAGAAGAGCATCTCTGAAACCACAGCACACTGAACTTGAAGTAAATGGGCTACAGCAGCAAATGGCCACACCAAGTGCCATTCCTGTCAACTGAGGGTAGGAAACTGAGGCTACTGAGGTACAACATTTGTACAGATTCACCAAAATTTGACAACAGAAGACTGGAAAAAACATTGGCTTGTTTGATAAGTCTTGATTTCTGCTGCAACATTCAGATGGTAGGATAGAATTAGGTGCAAACAATATGTAAGCATGGATCCATCCTGCCTTGTATTAACAGTTCAGGTTAGTGGTGGTGGTGTAATGTGTTGGGGATTTCTCCTTGGCACCAACTGAGCATTGTTTAAATGCTACAGCCTACCTGAGTATTGCTGCTGACCATGTCCATCCCTTTATGACCACCCATCTTCAGATGGCTGCTTCCAGCAAAATAACACATTATGTGACAAAGCTCAGATCAGCTCTAAGTGGTGTCTTGATCATGACAGTGAGTTCCCTGAACTCAAACAGCATCCACAGTCACCAGATTTCTACCCAAGAGAGCACCTTTGGGATGCGGTGTAATGGGGGATTCACATCATGGATGTGCAGCCAACAAATCTGCAGCAACTGTGTGATGCTATCCAAAATCTCTGAGGAATGTTTCCAGCACCTTGTTTGATCTATGCCACAAAGAATTAAGGCAGTTATAAACGTGTCCTAATAATGTATGCCAGATAACTGTTTCAGGTCCAATATTTATTTTTATTTGACAGGTACATGGTATATTTAGTGAAGGGCCCTGCTGTATCCTTTGCTCTCCAGCAAAAATGTGTTATAAAACTGACAATCATCAGTGCACTTCCAAGTTAATTGGCTTGGAACGCAGCATAAGATTACAACTCAGACAGCCCAGGAGGGTTTGAACTTTACTTACACTGGAACAGCTCTGTTCTAATAGGCACTACAACCTGCAAACAGCACCACTGGTCCCATTTTAACTCCAGTGTTGAAGTAGTTGCTCTTCTCAGGGCAATGTTTCTCTGATTTACTGCCATTTCACTGAATTCATCTGTTCCTACAGATCCTTTTGCACATAAAAACCCTGTTTCTGGAAGTTTCTCAAAACTGTGCATCTCAATTCTTTTAATTGTTGTTCTTTATGATTATGTAACAAAGCATAAAAAGCCACATAGATTTGCACTACCCTCTTCCACCCTCCTACCCTGCATCCCAACCCCCCTACAAAGGGACTACGTTTGCTCTCAGCTCTCATCTGTGCCAGATGTTAGTCATAACACAGTGGGTCATTTCCTTTCTGTTTGCAGAGTTTGGATGATGAGTGCATGTGTGTGTTTCTCTAATCTGCTACTACCTCTAAAACAAACACTAATAAATTATTAAACATCTGCCGCAACAGAAACAGAATCTCTGTCGTGTCAGTAAGCAAAAACAAGAAATGATGGATGACATAAACAGAGAGCATTTATGTCTTTCCTGGCCAAAAGCATTAATTAAAATTGCATGTTGACTTTCTGACTTCCTGACTTGCTAAATTTGTCAGCATTAAGTCTCGATTTCTTACTGTAAAAATAGTACTGTGCTGAGCAGAAGTTTTATATTAAAATATACAAAAGTACTATATATCTTTATACATTCTTAGCACAAGATTTCAACTTTTGTGTCAAGTCCCCTACTCCTGGTTGGCTGTGGGGATAGTGACCATACTTAACATTCTGGCAGCCACACCGAGGCTGAACGCTGGCCAGAAAGGATTATCACCACAAGAAGTCTCAGTTGTGGCCCATTGCTGAGAAATCTCATTCTCAGATCCGCAAGCATTCAAAGTCTGAATGTCTGAAATGGCACAAATAAATGAATCACATGAACTTAACAGTTTATATTCCCATGAGTCTTTGTGCTCACTTGTTAATGATGTCCATGAACTGAGCGGCCGCCTCCTGTCACTGATACAGTATTTCGAGGCCTACATTATGTCTTCTTTCTCGCTGACGGTCTGTCAAAGTGGGTAGCTCAGCTTCATGCAAAATGATTTTGCCCAGGTAAGTTGTAACTCGGCTCAGGTTGGAGAACTGGAACTCATATGCAACCAAAAACACTGTAAAATAACCTAGAACTTTAAAGTAGCTTGGTGCTAATTTTCAGTGTTCATAGCATTCAGCTGTACTGGACTTCAAGTATCTCTGGAGTCACGAGCAGCTATCAGTTATTATATTCGATCTACCATACACAAGAAAGTGAGTGTGTTCAACAATACAGATTTTAAGGGTGATATTTGGTTATTTAAAAATACAATATAGCCCAATATATTGATAGATAGACTCAACTTTATTGTCACTGCTCAGTGCAAGTACAGGGCAACAAAATGCAGACCAGCATCTTACGATAAAGAGTTACATCTATGGCATCTGGTTAAATCAGTTATATTCTAAAATGTCCAGTGAACAGAGTGTAAGGTTAGTCCAGTGTGTGCCAATGTGAGCAGTAGTTGTCCTGATGGGATGTGGTGTAGTGGGTACTTATGAATGAACTGAGGAGTTAGGTAGTATAACAGGTAATAGGAAAAAACTATTCCTGAGCCGAGTGGCTCTGACACGGACTTTGTATCTCCTCCCAGAAGGCAGGAGGCTATACAGTGTGTGACCTTGGATAAGAAGAGTCCATGATGCTGCTGTGTGCTCTCCGCAAACAGCGCTGGTGGTCAAGGTTGATGATGACAGGTAATTGTGCACCTACTGACCTATAACTGTGTGTGTGTGTGGGGGGGGGTGTCTTAATGAGTTAAAACCCTGTCTGTTAAACGCTGCTTTGATTGTCCTGTGGCATGTGCCTTTTATCTTCTTACCACAGATTACATGACAGTGAGCAGTTCATTAGTCAATCAGCTGCTGTGCAGCTACACCTCGACTCACATCAGTGCACAGGGGTGCGGGCACATATCCCACCCACTTAGACACACACACACAGAAAACCACACAAAGGAAACCCACACAAAAGTAAAGCTGCTACTTAAAGCTACTGTACACACAAATATTATTATATTCCCCTGTCAAATATGGCACATTGTAATAATTTATCCATCCATTCTCTTCTGCCTATCCTGTTCACGGACCTCACGTGGGGGACTGGAGCCTATTCCAGCTGTCATAGGGCAAGAGGCAGTGTACACCCTGTACAGGTCGTCAGCCTGTCGCAGAGAGACAGACAACCATTCACACTCACATTCACACATATGGGCAATTTAGAGTCACCAATTAACCTAACCCCAGGAACTGCATGTCTCTGGACTGTGAGAAAACCAGAGTACCTGGAGAAACCCCACACAGACACGGGGAGAACATGCAAACTCCACACAGAAAGGCCCGGGCCAAGGTCGGATTCAAACTCAGACCTTCTAGATATCTCTCTAGCTGTGAGGCAGCAGTGCTCACCACCACGCCACCGTGCCACCCTCATAATTTCCAAAAAGAAAAAAAAAGGCAAGCTGATTTCGACCACATTGTAGTACACACCTTTTTGTCCTGTTCCTCATACTATGTTTCCACCACCGAGGTGCCGGTGCTCGTGCCAGTGCTGGTGTTGGTTTCAATGAACCGGCAAAACGCTTAAGAACGAGCCTGCATTTCCCCCGCGCTTTGTGAACTTTATGTACGACTGTGGGCGAAGGGCACAAACGCAGGAGAACACGCTCCCCTTTCTTGTGCTGCAAACACATTTTACGGTCCAAACAAAACTACTGCAGCACAGAGGTAAACACAGACGGCGATGACGAGCAAGACGACAAGTACGCACTTTGCGTCCTTTTATCTGTGATATGAACTGATACACAGCAGCGAGCTCAGCCTTAGGGCCCAACCTAATTCACAGCCGTGAAAATCGCATTGCTTTTCTCATCTGATACACACCATGCAGTGAAACTGCAGTAGAAAACTTTATGTTGAGATGGCAGAGTCACGCCCTTCTGCCGCTTTCGTCACGCATTCTTGGTTCGAGACCAGCTAGCTTGCAGGGCCCGAGTTGAACCTGTTTTTCGGCCGAGCACCGAGTGCGTTCACGGTGGAAAACCCGCTTAACAGTTCAAATACTGACACCGGCACCTGGTCGGTGGGAAAAGGGCCGAAGATACCTTTGAAAACCTTGTATCCCTCTCCCCACTGATGCTTGGTTTTCGTTATTCACAGAACATGAATGTCTTGTAAAGTAATGTTTCCATCTGCCTTTGAATCTGTACACCATCTGCCATGAAAGAAACTCTCAAGAGCGTCTCACCCATTTTAGAAGAACACCAATGCCCTCACCTTTCTCTCTAAAGCAATTTCCCTCTGTGCCATAAAAAAAGTCAAATCTGATCTGGCTGCACAACTTGCAAAACAATTTAAAAGTATTAATTGAAGCTGAAAGGCTTTTTATTGACAAAATCATTTGTTTACCGTAGTTTGCTGATGTTTAAATGTCACACACATGAATGAAATGTCATTTGCTTTTATGCCAAAGTGTCTCAGTGTGCGGTATTTATGTTTTCCTTAAACTTTACCTTGAAGACCCTGGTGCAATCATAAGCGGTCACCTCAAGCACCAGAATTAAAATGAATAAAAATTCCTAATGTGCTGTGTTCAGCTTGTCTCACAGCTGCACTGCAAGCTAGGAAATGCCTCACATTCCTGTAAAGAGCTCGAGTACCTTGCAGCCCATTTCGCTCTGCTCTAATTTGTCAGCTACAGCATGATAGGTGTGAGAACTGTGACTGATCAACATCTGGTTAGATTACCATCATCTATACGGCAGCTCACGCGCCTGTCCCAAAAAATGTCTTCTTTTAAAACTGATCGTACCAGCTTTTCCAGGGAATATATGGTGCACCCAAAATATGAATAAATGTTATAGAGGCAATCTTTAGTACCTGTAGTAACCCTGTATTGCTCTCTCTTAACAATGGGGTCAAGGTACCATCCCAGAGTAGAGGCCTAAAAAGTCACTTTATACTATTTATTAGGTTTTATTTATAGAGCACTGATTAGCAGTCTTCTCAGGGTGCTTAATGCTGTAAGGAAAATAACATGAATATACAGAGAGAAAACCATCAGTTCCTTATGAGCAAGCATTTGTTAACAGTGAGTAGAGAAATGCTTCCTTTTAACTACAAGAACCACATTTTTACATTACTTTCTAATAGTTTATACACCCTAACAATTAATACTGAAGAACAATAAAAATTAGAAAATGCCAAAGTTATAGGTTCACAAATATGCTTGGTAGATTGGGTACAATGTCCCTTTCCTTAATACACAGGGGAAGAGCATAAAAAGCTGCTTAACTATACAAAGGCAAACCCACACAATCAGAACAGGTCAGAGGTCAGGTCTGCCTCTAAGTACAATCATCTCTCTCAACTACTGAGCCATCTAAGCAGGACAGATTTAATTGGCAACTCGAAACCAGGCCAGAAGCAAAAAAAAAAATTAAATCCACAGCTACACTTCCTGCACTCTTGGTTTTGCATAATCCAAAAGTCTCAGATCTGTTTTACAATGAAAAAATGTCTGCTATGAAAGTCATTAAGAGTTTAAAGGATTGGCATAGGTTACTGGTATCAAATGCTTCCTACTGTCGATTGACACGTGGCCCGTGGGGAAGCAGCTTCAGACTTGGAAAGACTTTCACTTTATTCAAACTTCAACCCGTTGCGGTTTAATTCACACCCACACATTTCTGATGAAGCAGTCTGCACAGGAAGACAAGCCTTTTTATCTGTGCAGAGCTAGCGATCGCAACGAACCTCAAGGTAACCATTGTTGGGATCTGAACGGTTCATAACACGTCAAATGGTGACAGTGACGAGGGAAGAAAAAGTCTCAAAAGTTGTCTGGGCGAACTTGTCTGGATTTATTATGGCTGGAAAAGTTCTACAAGGATTTTAGTGTGATAATGGGATGTTGCTTCACACTGCCTCTTGACTGAAGATGACCTGGGATGTATTGAGGCAGAGAGGAGAGAGAAACAGAACAGATGCAGAGAGATTAAAAAAAAAAAAAGCAGTAAAGGGATTTTACGTCACGTTGGGAGAAGATGAAAGATGCGTAGAGAAAGCGAGAAACTGCACCAAGTCAAAGAGCGTAAAAACCCCAAAGGAAATCCAGGGCAGAGAATAAGCGGTGTGATGCTGTGTGAAGACGACAGAAAGATGGACACAGAACAGACCAAATATCTCTCTTAACCAAAAACAGTTGTCTACCTCGCACATGCATGTCCTAACAACATAAACATGTTTGTTGTGTGCGTATGTACACAGTGGGTGTGCACACATGTACATGTCTGTCTGTCTGCTATGCCAAACATCTGCATCAGTTTACCTGTTTCTGTCTCTTAGTTACAGGGTTTAGCCTTGGTGCGTGAAATCCTTCACATGCTCATCTCATCAAAGCAGTGAAAAGGCTGAATCTGAATTTCCCTAGCAAAGCAGATTTTTAATCTCAAAAGCTTTTTGGCCACTGATCGAACTGTAAACCCAGGTGATTTTTAATTACAGTGCACTTTTTGGGAAATAGGACATTATTTGCACATTAGGCAGATGAAGCAGTTGCGTGTCGCATTTTGTCATCGCCATCTTACCGTTTTGAAACTGGATGTGACAAGAGCATCTGGATCGGACTGTGAAACCGCACGTTCAAAGGACAGCTTTTTGAAGTTTTTTTTTTTTTGCAACCACAGGAATCGCCCTGGCTATCAAAAAGAATGGGGGTTTAATGGTTTAATGGCGCTTCTGCTTTGATTTCCATTTTCAGACCTGAAAGCTACGTCCATCTATAATATTGTTTATGCATACAACAAAAATGCCAACAATAGCATCTCAGGAAGAGTAATTGATGGAGTCATTATCAGTTTAAACAGTAGGTAATTGCTGGCAACTGCAGATAATTTAACTGACTTGATGGAAAACCTCTCTGTACAACTCAGCCTGCAGCACTTTCATTCATCACTTCAAATGTTCCAACAACTCATAGCTTCACAGCACATATGACTGCCAAAGATGCAGCCGGAGAGTCTGTAACAGTTTCTCAGCCCCTGTGCCAGGTATAGGACTTGAGCGGATGGTGCAGAGGTCTAGTTACCCCTCTATCGCTCAGGTCTGACTGAACAAAAAGTAAGCAACAGAGGGTAAAAGAGACAGAAGACAAAACAGAGAGACACACAGATTAATCGGTAACAGCCCCAGGAGAGGGGACTGGAGACTGAGTGCTGGTTTTATGTTTCATAGCATCTTAGAACCAGTGATCGTCAGATCCTCAACAATAGATAAAAGGCATGAACGCTTTAAAAAGTTGATTTTGGGAGCTTTTAGGACCTCCCTTTCCAATTAAAAACAGAACTAGTTGACCAATCACCATGTCCTTTTGCCGAGACAGGCAAGGGGGAATCTGTGTAAAAACAAAGATGGACAGATGCCAACCAAGGTTAGCATGGCTAGAGCAAACCAAGAGGAAATTATAAGAACAATCATATAATGTAAATCGGTTACCTTAACTGGCTAATCCTGTGACATTTACAATAAATTACAAGCTAAAATAATAAGTTGCTATTCTTAAAATTGTAATTAAAGAATAATATAAAAATAACAACTAGAAAAAGTTATTATTAGATATTTTAAAAGGCGTTATAAGTCAGTCAAGGACTGGGCAGTTGAGGGAAAGCAATAACTAGAAAAATAATAATAACTAGAAAAAGAGAGAAAAGTGAAAGGTTGACTGGCAGGAAAAGAGACAAACAACTCATGTGCCTCATAGCTGTTTTGTGTTAGCTGCATGGTGACAGGAAGGTCACCACTACAATAAGTGTCTAGTCAAGTGTGGGCTCGCCTGGAGACATGAATAGACCTCCTCGGCAGCCATCTATTCCTCCCACTATTCCTCCTTCCTGCCGTCTCTCTACACAGCCAGCAAATCCATGCTGTGAGTGCCAATACAACAGCTTCCTCTGTTGGCTGGCCTTGTATGAGAAGTTAATGGTAATTGCCCACAGATGCCACATTAGAGTAAGATAGCGGGGGGAATAGAGAATTGGCTCTGAAAAGAATATGAAGGAAAAATGGTGGTCATAATTGTGGTTTCAAAGAAACACAGAGGAGTTATTCAAGATTTTCATAAAGCAGTCTGGCCGGGGGATAGCATTGTCATCAAACAGACATCGTAGAAGTGTTTGGAGACCAGTATATGCCACATAATGGCCAGATTAAAATTCTTTTTTTTTGACAGGCAGCTTTCTATTCATAAATTTCAAGATAAAGATGCTCTGTTCTCACTGACTTTTTGTCCTCTTTTGTCATGCTCAGTGAAAGACTATTGACAAAAAAAAAAATCACAAAAGGCTGGAGTTATTCAGTATTTTCCAATATGATGGCACTCCTCTGAGCTTTATGATATTACCACCTGCAAGAAGTCACTTCTATTTAGGAAGCACGACTCCACTAAAAGTGCATTTGCTGTGGATCATTTTCACCTCTGGAAAATAGTTCGCTAACAATGATGGATGAAGAGATAAAATAGTTATCTTCGAGTTAGGATTAAATAGTAAAAACAGTTCACTAAATACACCGGATACATATTTGAAACAGCTCCCTGAGAATACTGGATAAATAGGTAACATTAATATCTAATTTTCCGATAAACTGATTGAGAAAACTGATTGGGAAATGGGAGGTTGCCAGGGGGTCATTGACTCGTCTCTAGAGCTGTGAGACTAAGGCCCTTCTTTTTCGAGCTGGCAATTACAAAGAACTCAGGTTCAGGGCACTGGTTTCACTTTTCAGACACAGAGGCTACATTGTTTGTGTACTCTTTGTTTTGGTACCAAATGAAAGATGTCCATAATGTTTACACTGTATAGCTGTTCATTTTAATGCAGGTAAAGCAAAGTCCATCTAGAAGCAAGTCTCGCCATTAGGCGACCATTTTGGTAGCATATCGGAGCAATTATCTGGACAGTTATTTTGAAGCTGACATCTTTGTCAGTCCATAATCCTCCAAAAAAAAATTCAGTTCAGGGTACTTTGAGTGCCATCTCGTTCACTTTTACTATTTGAGTAAGGTACTCTCCCTCCAGTATCAGCTGGTACGTTCAGAAGCTGCTATCGCACTGGTAGTCGACTCTTCAAAAACTCATCACACGCTCGGGAAATCTGTTTATGCAGCTCCCACCCAACTCAGCATGAAATAAATGTTACAAAGTAACTGCAAGACTGCACATCTGCCCATCAGTCACCACCCTATCACACACCTATCACAGTGATCCATACATGACCGTTCAATGACCTGCATGTCCATGCTTACACTTACAACCCTTGACAGTCTGTTGTGCAGAACTTCTTCAAATTTATGGACTTCCAATTCCAACAGATTTAATTTTTATTTTTCTGTAAGACTTGAATTCTGCAAGATATTTATGTCACAGTGCAGAGCTGCACAAACAAGTATAAATATTGCCTGTTCTGCTAAGTAAAATATAAAAACATATTTTTTCTATCGTCTCTCATTATTTGCTGATTACACTAAAAGCACCTATTTGATCTTATCTGAAAACAAAAAGAAAAAAAAGCAAGAGCAAGCACAATGCAGTGACAGGGAAAAAAATCGAAAGAGACACAATAATGGAGAGAGAGAGAGGATTAGATAAATCTCTGTCCAGATCTCTGGAGATCAGCCCAAATTTTGATCATTTGTTCTTTCAGGGGGAGCACACGGTAAACTAAGCTGCACTAAAGCCTCAGTTATTCAACCATTACCTGTGAGCGCACAGTCAGAAAAATCATGTGACTCGAGGCAAGACGGCCATCACACTGCTAATCATTCATGCGGCGGCGGCGGGTACTTGTTGTTCCATCTGCAGACTCTAGCTAAGATGGGACTATAAAGACAAACCTTTTTATGCAGCCAGCACCAGACTGTTACCAAATAATCAGAGAAACCTCAGTGCATATGCAGCCCTCCCATTTATATGGGCTTGGGACTACTCCCCACACAAAGTTGACTTTGTGTTTCTTCCAAGTTGCAAAGCAGGCACAGTTTGCTTGTAAGGTGAATGTGCTAATGTTCAACTGTGTCCTCTTCATTTTATTTATTCAACATCATTCAGATGCAATTATTACTAAGATAAATATCCTTGAAAGTTTAATGTATTTCACTCGTGGGGGGTTGACACATTTGTCTAACACACTAAAGTTTCCCATTTCGCAACTACAAGGACACGCAAACCCATCGATCGCAAGCTACTGTACTCCCACTGCCACTCCTTGGAAAATGCGTCGGATAGTGTCTGGTGGCCAAACCAAAAATTGTATTGTTAACCTCACAGGAATATTGGTAAATAAGTGAACAAGAAAATTCAAGTCACCAAAACTCAAAAATCTACTGAATCAAGTTGTCTTGATAATTTGGTGCTTTCTCAACTTTTTCTTTTTTATGCTGTGTGGGAAAAACTGTGCGTTGGTCCCTCAGACCATGATCTTTTGCTGACCTGTAACCAAATAGTTTTTGTGCCAAACCCAAACCAAACCATAAGTGAAAGCAAAACATAAAAGCAGCCGAGACAAAACTTTGAACTCCAGTCTCCTGGTCAAACGTCAAGGGTGAATGAGTGAGTGAGTGTGTGTGTGCGTGTGTGTGTGTGTGTGTGTGTGTGTGTGTGTGTGTGTGTGCCACCTAGCCTGTGGACTGTCCAGGCTTCTACGTTTCCTTTCATGAATGCCTGCAGCAACCGCTTGATATGACAGGCACAAATAACCAACATGATCATTTGTTTGGAGGGTTTGCTATAATAGCTTACATTTTCACACACTTTAGCATTAGCATACTAACATTTAATTATCCCTAAACAAAAAGCATTATCAAGGCTGGGGAGAACGTTGCTAATTTTGCAGGTACTCGATCATAAATTAAAATACTGGATACAATTTGACCTCATTTTTTTGGCGCTAGAGAAAAAATATTAATATTTATGCTATGGCAACCAAAAATGTCTTTACAAAAAATGGGGGACCAAAGGAACCACACCACCCATTCAAATTCTGTGGAAAACCTCTTTACTGGCATGTACTACATGAATGAACTAGTTGCCCAATAACACACAGTGGCATAAAACACATGAAAAATGTAGAGTATGACTTGTAGGCACTGGAGATGATCCACACTGGGCAAGCTGCCATGAAAAATGAATTGTAAAAAATGCTTGAGGGCTCCCGTAAAACCAAGCCAGTTTTCCACCCTGATGCACCCAGCAGAGCTCAGTATAAACATGAAGGTGCACTTCACTCGGGAGAGCAGCGGCCCAGAAATAAACCTGCTATTGTCGCCGTCACTTTTCTGCCTAACGTGTTCAAACAAGCTCAACACAGCAACCTCAATGTGAATGGGCGAGAGACAAAGAGACAAAAACACACCTGCAAAATGTCAACATGCTTACAGTCGCCTACCATTTAACACCTACTGTATGTTATGCTGTCAGCTTCCTGTTGAGATCAGTCGGTGTACGTGTGTTGTTATTCTTTTATCATTAGGCTATATCAAGCCTTTTTAGCTCTAAATTAGTTTAGTGCCACACTTATAACAGACATAACACGATGCACTGCTTTTCCGTGTGTATTTAGAATTGAAATTTGGATTTCTTGTCATTTTGGGTTCAGGTAGAGTTGGTTAAAGGATCAGTTCACTCCTTTCAAAATTATTTTAACATCTCTTCAACATAATTTTCTGTTTTTGAGCTGAAACTGATTTTCAGGGAGTCTTTAATTATGCAATAACAGCATTTTCAATCAAAGGCTACCATTACCTACATATATTTTCTTGAATGAGGGAATTTTTTATTTTCAGTAAATGGAATATCCTTTCCTTTTTGGACTGTGAAAGACATTTAAAATTACTTAAGTATTTTTCTGTATTTTATTGCATTTTTAAAATCAAATAAATATAAATAAAGTCACCAGCCACTTTGTTAGGTATGCCTGTTCAACTACTTGTTATTGCAAATATATAATCAGCCAATCACATACAAGCAACTCAATACATAAAAGCATGCATGGTCAAGGCAACCTGCTGAAGTTCAAACTGAGCATCTGAATAGGGAAGAAAGGTGTTTTAAGTGAATTTGACGCCAGACTGTCTGCGTATTTCAGAAAGTGCTGATCTACTAGGATTTTCCTGCACAACCATCCAACCAACAATGGCCTGAAAAAGAGAAAATATCCAGCGAGCAGCAGTTCTCTGGGCAAAAATGCCTAGTTGATGTCAGAGGTCAGAGGAAACTGGCCAGATTGCTTCAAGCTGATAGGAAGGCAACATTAACTCAAATAACCACTAGTTACAACCAAGATGTGCAGAAGAGCATCTCTGAACATGCAAAATTCCCTTGAAGCAGATGGGCTACAGAAGCAGAAGACCACACTGAGTGCCGCTCCTGTCAGCTAACAACAGAAAACTGAGGTTACAGTTTGTACACATTCACCAAAATTGAACAACAGAAGACTGGAAAAATGTTGCCTGGTCCGATAAAACTCAATTTCTGCACAAAACTCAGACGCCAGGGTCAGAGTTTGGTATAAACAACGTAACAGCATCAATCCATCCTCTCTTGTATCAATAGTTCAGACTGGTTTTGGTGTATTGATGTGGGGAGGATATTTTCTTGGCACATTTTGAGGCATTTAGTACCAACTGAGCATCATTTAAATGCCATGGCCTACCTAAGCATTGCAGTTGATCATATCCATCCCTTTATGACCACTGGTGGCTGCTTGCAGCAAGATAACACTCCAGGTCACAAAGCTCAGATCAGCTCTAACTGGTTTCTTAAGCATGATAGTGAGTTCAGTGAACTCAAATAACCTCCACAGTCACCAGATCTCAATCCAAGAGAGCACCTTTGGGATGTGGTGGAACAGGAGATGTGCATCACGGATGTGGAGCCGGCAAATCTGCAGCAACTGTGTGATGCTGTCATGTCAATATGTACCACATTCTCTGAGGAATGTTTCCAGCACTTTGTTGAATCCATGCCACGAAGAATTAAAACAGTTCTGAAGGCAAAAAAGGGTCCAACTCAGCACTACCAAGATGTACCAAATAAAAAGCAATAGTTTGCAGCAACCCCAATTTTAACATCTGTGCCAAAATTGCATTTTTTTTAATTTTTTTTTTGCAAAGTTTATCAAGTTGGTGAAGATTCATTCCACAACAAAACTAGAAATCTGGTAGTTCACTTTCAGGTACAGCTAAAAGAACAGAATCTGAACAAAATGTGTGTCTGTGACAGCTGACATATGAATGCCACACTCCACTGACTCATCACTGAGATCACAGATTTGAACCCTGACCCAAACTACTGTCTCCCTAAGTAGGGAATTGTGTACAGCAGTGCCAGGTGACTGTGTGTGCTGCACAAGTGTGTGTCAGAGCATATGCGCTAGCCATCTGGCCCCAAAAAGTCAGCTTCCTTCCATGTTTCCGAACAGGAAGGCAAAACAAATCCTTGATGACACGGGTCAGTAGCTTAATTGTCTCTGCGGGATTCCTGCGCAGCCAGCAACCGAAGCAGCCCCCTTCATCTCAGCAACAGGGGAGCCTGCAGCACTCTTAAGGCAATTTATCACTCTTAAAAACCTGAGAGTGCCCTAGCGTGTGAGCATCATGCAACTCTGATTTGATTAACTAAAGCATTTAAGTGTAGACCACATATAGAGAATTTTGCTAACAGTGACTTACAGGGTATGCCTTTGCAATCCCAGAGGCTCTACAACAACACGGCATTTTAATTCAAAAGGCTTAAAAGACAGCCCAGATGTGTTAAACTCCCTTAGCACCCATACAACAAGCACGAACGCACAATGCCACCCATGTGTGTTTGCCGTGAGCCTCGGGAGACCCCACCCAGAGAGCCCGCGTGCTGCAGAGCAGTTAAAGCCCCGCGTACCTGCACTCTGAGTGAGAAGCTGACAGCTCAGCTCCCGCCTTTTGGACTACAAGGTGCCGTTTCCTTCCAAGTAAGAAGCGACACGGTCCGCTTACCTTCAAAATGAGTCTGGGTTCCTGCAGCCGTGTACAGCACCGAGGGCTCCCCACCGGTGAAACGCTGACTGCGCTACATAAGTTATACCTGCCTCATCACGCGGGCACGAGGAAGAGCGGTTCCACTATTAAGCGCGAGCTCCAGATGTTAGTGAAGGCGGAACCGCGCTCACGTGCCATAAATACGTAAAACAGCTGCCAGCCTAAACCTCCGCTCTGTATTTGGCACAGCAGATTCTCTCCCGCCCCAGCCACTGAGTTTCGGTCATGTGTAGACGCTCACCTCTTCCGCCGCCGCTGCCGCCGCCGCTGCTGCTACTGCCGCCGCCACCGCTGGATGGACACCGACCTACCGGCAACTTCAGGGCGCCGACCACCGGTGATAACGAGTAACTGCATGACAGGCGACAAATAGGTTAAGTGTAATCTGCATGGTTGTAACTGTAAGGTTTTTATCCCAGTGAAGATTAGACATGCCATCTGGTCAAAAAGTTATTAAGCAGTTTTCTGTCTTTTTTCAGTTTAAAACCCTAGTTTTATATATATATATATATATATATATATATATATATATATATATATATATATATATATATATATATATATATATATATATATATATATAAGCTTTTATTTTTTTTTGCTCTTTCACTTATTATTCCCTAAACATTTTTGGATTGTGAGCAATATAAGCCAAAACCAAAAACCATATATATGTGTTTGGATGTGCACTGAAAATGTCCTTAAAGCATCACAGGTAATAATGAGAGAAATGCTCACAATTACAAAGAGACCCCAATAATTTCAACAGCGACATGGTCAAAGTTTTTAGGATTTAGAGGCGTTAAAAAGAGACAAAACATGTTTACCTTAGAAAACCTCTTTAACAACTGGTACCCTCTGTTACTATTTATGATGTATTCAATGGTATTTATTTATCTTACATAGTGGCAGTTTTAGACCTCCGTATTTCTCCTTGTGTTAAGGGTAAATCTAGTCATGGGTTCTTAAATATATGCTTGAAAGAATGATATTATGCACTCATATATAGTAGAGTAATTCTATCTTCTTGGTCAGATCTCTTCCAGCACAGGTGCTCCAGTGGTGATTTACTCCACCTGACACAGTCTTTCCTTCAGGGTCAGTATCCTCTTCTCTAAGCCCCTGGATCCTCTTACCGTCCTCTTCCATTACTCAGCCATCTAAAATCTTTAATGGGTTCATCTGACCACCATGTCTCATCACCACCACCGCAAAAGGATCATATTTGTGGCAGCAGGTTGTGCAAGCCCGACCAGGTGTTCCTGAGTCTGTTAAGGATGAAAAAATATAACGTGAAAAAATATAGAATGTAATTTTTTTTTTAAAAAAGGTAGGAAAAAATAAAATACAGGCAGTTTATTTTTATTTAAACTGAAGAGGTGGCGTCATGGCTAAACATACAAATACACAAATGAACTCTAAGCCAGAAGCAATGAAACTTTTGGAAATCAGCAGAAAGGGCTACACGTGTTTCAGCAGAATGAAGGTGTCTATCTGAGGAAGGACAGTGCCAAAAAATGTCTTTTAACTACTAAAAACTACTCAGGTTTTTATATAAATTGATGGATGCAAGTGAACGCCTGAGACGTGATCTCAGTGGGAGACTTTCCCTACCCAAGGAGCAGTGCTTTTTTTTCCCCGTGTCTAAATAAAGCGCACAAGGACCGAGGGCAGGGTGCTGATCAGTGGAGGGTGTGATTACTAAAACTAAAACTGAAATTTCTGTTTGCTGCATTCATACAGATTTGAAATAAACAAGTACAGAACATATTGTGTTTTGTTGCTTTAAAAATAAAGTTGCATATTATTACATATTGGAAAATGCACCGTGTGTGAAACAGCTGCTGAATAAAATGACACAATAATGCACATTTGCACACTGGAGAATCTATTTAGCTTTGCTGTGATTAGAAGAGAGGGCGGTGGGTAGCAAACCTCTGTGTGTGTGTGTGTGTGTGTGTGTGTGTGTGTGTGTGTGCATTCTGATTTCTGAGTATTGGAGAGCAGGTTTCCTCCTGCTGCCTGTTTAGTTGTGAGCTGCTTGGCTGCATGCATCACTTCAAAGGCCACTTCCTTCTCCTGCTGGAGGCCAGAACAGGAAACGGTGTTTGGCAGGCTTTTTGACAAATAGCACTACACTGAGGGGACAGGTCCTGAGCTATTGTAAATGGCGTATCGACCATCCAAATCCTGGGAGACTATCAATTATAGTTTGGTATTCAAGCCAATTTACAGTTACTCAGGCAACAGTACGAGTACAAGAACCCACAAATATGTGCACGCATGTCACCTAAAGCTATTCACTCTTTGTTGTGGGGCACACCACGTGGGAGTCACATTACGTGCAAGACATACAAAGACCTGCTTTCCTTCTGTAGAAACTGCTTACACTGCAGAGCTGCATCAAACCAGCTCTGAGGATAATCAACTGGGGAATGACAGAAGAACAGACTCGTGCTGCGCTTCCATATTTTAGGAACCCTTTATCAGTGTTAGGAGGAAGCGTGTTCATTTTGTAAGTCGCTGCATGTAAATGCAGATTATTATTACCAGAGGCTGAGAGTTTAGTGAAAGGATTCGTGAAAGATAAGCAGCTAATGTAAAACAATCATAACTGCTGACAGCGAAGCAGTTTATAATAAACATTCAAATTACAGAGTCTGGGAACATTTTGGAATGATTGTGCTTGTCCGAGTATTTCTTGTTGCTGGATTGAAAACTGCTGTGTTGCCAGGACTGTGTTATTCGTGAATGCACATGCTGTACAGACTGGAACTGCAGTATTGCATTAGTAACTGTGATGGGTAACTGTATAAAGCAAGTGAAGGTAACTCCTCATCACAAAGCACGTTATGTCTACAGGAAGTCAGCAGCATACAGTGTGTTAAGATATTATTGGATTTCATCAAAACAACTGTCTTCTTAGACGGAGCCCACACTTTATTCAGTTTTTGAGTGAGTGAGGTTGAAGTAATTTAATTGAACAGTGATTTTATTTTGGGGTCACCTGCAGCGAGTGAGGTGAATGTTCTACTGCCAGGGCGCATATTCAGTAGGGTTAAGCTAACCTAATGATGGTCTAAATCCGCTTGCTTTCCCTGTTAGTGAGCACTCAAAATCTGTCAGTCCAATCCATGAACATGTTCTGGAAGTCAAGTTAGGAGGTTGATGCAGCTGTCAATTTTAACACAGCTCTTCATTTCTCATGTTAAAAATATAAGAACAAGGTCAAATCACATCAAAAGGGAATCTGCTTCTAAGAATTCAAATCTGGCATTTTAATGTAAAATGAGTGGTTTTATTACTGCACTAAGGACAGTTTTATATTGGCAAGCGCAAATACTCACAGGACGCTTACTCCATCCATCCATTTTCTTAACTGCTTATCCAATTCAGGGATGAAGCGTATCCCAGCTGGCATAGGGCAGAAAGGGAGAGTAGGCACTGGGTTCAACGTTGTTGCAGTAACAGGCACAACAGGGTGCTTTTTACTGCGAAGTAAAGACCCCATCACAGCTACCAAATTTAGAACCCTCAGTCAACCTACCAACATGCCTTTGAGAGGAAGCCAGAGAGAACAGAAGGTCCTGACCACCCGGGAGATTTGAACCTTCTCGTAGGGAGGCAACAATATCACCCACTGCACCACTCTGATCACGGCACAACCAGTTTACCACTTGCGAGCACGAAAGGCTCGCGGATGCGTTAGTATTTAATTGAAATCACAGTAACACTTTATAGTTGGCTACACATGATAACCATTAATTCTTTGCTTATTAGTATGCAAATTAATAGCCACCTGGCTTTTTATTATTCATTTAAAGCACTTTTTATTGCCTCATTCTGGATGACTGTATAGTGCAACTATTAGGGCATAATAGTTGCCTTGAGGCAACTGTTGTTATGATTTGGTGCCATATAAATAAAACTGAGCTGAACTGAAATGAACTGAATAAAGTGTTTCCTTTCAATAACCTCCTATTCACTGCTTAATGATAGTAAGAAAGTTAATGTGCACGGATAGGCCTTATACGGTAGTAGACCCACCTACTACATGTACCTCGGGACCACCTGAGTCAAACTAAATTATATTAGTTGAGTTCCATTAGATTGGCGCAGTATATGTGATTTAATCTGTGAGTTAGTTTTACCACTTGATTTCAGAAGACACTTATAATTGTTTTTTGACTCAAAAGCGTAAGTATAAGTAAGAGACGCGATCAGACAATTTGAGCATGATTAAGGTGATCAATGCAAGCAACAGCAGAGCTCCAGTGGTGCAATCGGTCAGCGCACAGTACTTATAAGACAGTATGTGAAGGGATGCTGAGGTTGTGAGTTCAAGCCTCACCTGGAGCAGAAGTGCTTTATTGGCTGCAAATGAGGTGACAGCTCTAAAGAGGAGACTCTGTTCTCTTCCTTAACTTTTTCAGTTTCGTTCCCTCTTCCACCCGGTAGACAAAATGTTACCATCCGTTTCAATTCCTAAGTTCTGCAGCACAGATACTCAACATTACAAGGCCCATTGAAGCCCCATGACTAAACCGTTTGAGGCAATAATTGTGTCTGTGTTTTACAAAAACGTGCATACTTGTTTCTTTTTAAGACATGAGCTGGATCTTTGTAAGTATGGACAGCTTCGCACTTGGAAAGCCTGAAGACTCAGCAGGATTTTTGGTGATCATTTATCTCATAGTGCTGTCATTTTTGTTTATTCCTTTGTGTTCTCACTTTTCTTGTTGTGATGTCTAGTGGGAAACGAAGCTTATTCAGCATGTGTCTAAAATGCAGCCTAACACTTAAGTGGTTTGGGGATGAACTCCAGTAAACCACCAGAAAAAGAAAAAGCATGACTCTGCTTTTTCTTAACTGGCCATGAGACCCTCTCTATGTGCTGAGTCAGCTCTCTTCACTTCACTGGGAAACACCTGAAGCAGAAAGATTTGGAGATGCTTTAGACCAATAGAGAAAAAGGTAAGGTAAATTGTGCTTTTGTTTTGAAAGTTTTTTTTTTTAGCCTTTTCACTTATAGTTCTAAACCTTTCTTTTTATTACAGTTAATGTAATATTATTTAATCACTGTAAATATTAAAGAGATAATTAATTAACTGAGACTCTTCTACACCATCTTTAAAGTATAATTAGTCAAATAGAAAGACACTTGTGTTGCATTTCTTTGGTTCATGAGTCACCATACTAAACTTTAGTAGACAGCTATAGCCAATCAGGAGAATGGCTTAAAGGGGGGTGGGGCTTAAAGAGCTGGTCTCAGACAGTGAATGGCCTGAGGGGCTGCACAGAGTTGAAGAATAAAAACATGGAGCTGGAAATGAGCAAAATAACTCCCCTGTAAGGAAAGTTTAAGTGTAAGGAAATCTCACTCTAGCTTCAAAATGGAAATAGATGCTACTCCTGAACAATGTGAGCTTACGTACCAAGCTGGGCCTTACATCCAGTTTCAGGCTGCTTCATTTTCATGCCTGTGTGAAGACCTTCATTGTTGCAACGCCGAAGCATAGAAAACCACACTGAAAGTGTTAATCAGAAAAGCCATTAAAATCGGTATATCCATGTGCTCTATTTACTGCACTGCAATGCTCTTATTAATGGTATCAGATGCAAACAGGGCTCACACCCGCTGTTCTGTAAACAACAACTTGTGGACCTGCAGATAACAGCAGCTGAGAGCCTTTATTACCAAATGAATTATCCAAGTTACAGCAACACTGACTCATTTACTTTCATTTAATATTACTAATAGAAACACTAAATGCCTTTTTAATGAACATGTTTATTAAAAAAAATACTTTTTTATGTTATATATTGTGGTTTTATTTACTACCTGGAAGTAAAAAGCCCTCAAACAGATATAGCCCCTAATCCTGGTAAAATGCCCATAATTTAAAAAAAAGAAAATCTACCATCAGTGAACATCCGTTGCACTTTGAGCTCAGCCTCACCAATGATATGGTAAATATCCAGCATGACGCACATACGGTAGCAGATAGCGCAGTGGTGCGGAGCCCCCACCCTGCCCTGGCTGAAGTCTGATAATGCAGAGGAGGAGGGAGGCAACACCACGGCTGAGAGGTCAACGGGTACAAGTTGCTTTCTTCAGGCAGTAGGAACTATTACTTCAGCTCCTTCACTCATTCTATTTTTTATATTTTTTTTTTAGTATTTTAGTTTATAGTGTTAATATGGTGAAGTAAAAATGGTTGATTAGTCCTTTTTTTTTTTTTTTTTTTTTTGCCGGTAAAGACATCTCACACTCTGGATATTTAGCTACGTTATTTCTGCTTACAATAGGCCACAATGTTGTCCAAGAAGGAGAAAAAGTTAATTAAAGAAATGTTGGAAAGACTGACTCCTGTGGCTGCAGAGATTGGGGCAGATGCGCTCCTTAGGTAGGTTCAAACTTGCCTGTGTAACCTTGATCTTTCACTGCATTGCTTGACAATGTCTGCTGTGAGTCTTTAAATGGTTTTGTATAAAGATTTCGGCACCCACACACCAAGTAACCTTTGAAATAACTGTTGATAATTGTTGATCTCCTCCACCGATGAGCTTTCATTCCAGTTTGCAGACATTATGTCTGTAAAGCATTGCTAAAAAATTTCCAAACATTACTCAAGTAATTAGTTGCTGCAAACGAATGCTGCACCAGCACAAATCTGGGTCCATTGCTTACTACTGGGGGAATTCCTGAAACCTCTAACAGGGGTTTTAAGGTGCTGGCATTGATCCAGCATCAGTGTAGAAACATGTGGGTTGTGAATTAACACAAATGAGAATTGGTGACCAAAGTCAGTCAGCATGTATCTCTTACTCTGATGCTTCTGTCATTTTTGGAGAAACTCATTTCACTTTTCTGTTCTTCTGCAGGATGTTTGCTGCTTATCCAGGCACCAAGACATACTTTTCCCATCTAGACATCAGTCCCAACTCCTCACATCTGCTCGCTCACGGGAAAAAAATAGTCCTGGCTATAGTGGAAGGAGCCCAAGACATCAGCCAGCTAACTGTCACCCTGGCTCCCCTGCAGACTCTGCATGCCTACCAGCTCCGGATAGACCCCACCAACTTCAAGGTGCTTCTTTGTTATATGCCATATGTAATAGAATGAAAACACTGCTAGAAATAAAAGAAAATCTAGTGGCAGACAGGTATGTACCCTATGAAATAGTTCATTTGTGTATGTTACGGCACGTTTCCACGCAAAAAGATAACGTTACTAATATGTACAGCTCTGTTTAATGATTTTTTTTTTATAATACAGTTGAAAAGAATCCACACACTTACTAACGTCAAGTTCTGTGCTTCAAGTTGAGCAAGCTGAATAAACTAATTTGTTTTAAGGAAGGAAAAAAAATCTTCAAATGTTTAATTTATTCTAATATATTTCACTAAAACAGGTTCATCCAAGATTTTTGAAATCGAGTGGCAAAAGCAGGGCAGAGAACCAGTCAGGGAGCCCGTTAGAAATCAGAAAATTGTTTTGCATCTATAATTAGCACATGTGCTTTGGCTATATTTACAACAACACACGGAGGAGGACAACTGGAACCACCCCAGGCCCCCGTTTGGCCACTCCCCTGGATTCATGATTTTCTGAATACTGACACACGCTATAAGTTGTGTTACCTGCGTCCTGTTATTCAAACTTTACCGTCTCTTTGTTATTCTCCTGCAGCTGCTGTCACACAGTATGCTCGTCACCCTTGCCTGTTACTTGGGCGATGAATTCACACCTGTTGCACATGCCGCAATGGACAAGTACCTGTCAGCATTTGCAGCTGTGCTCGCTGAGAAATACAGATGAGACTCAACCACAGGGTTTCCAGGATGTGTAAGAGGAATTTATGATGCCATGTAATATAATTTTTTTGTATGTATGTGTCACTGTTGTTATGTTGTTCCATTTTGTAATGGTCAGAAATGTGCAATTAAAGTGTTACTTTTTTGTGCTGTTGTATTTCCAAATAAAACCTGGTTTTGCATGCATTAGTGTATTAACTACAAACTGAATTGTGCTGATCATTTTTAAAGCAGTCATCATTTGGCTGAGTTATTTTAACTTATTGTCATGCCAGCTGATAGTTTATATTGTTTTATTTTATTTAAGCAAGCCTTTCTACTTCAAAAGAGCTTCTATAAAAAAATATATGTAAATTCAATGTATTTTTTTAGCCCTATAAAGTCACATCTAATATTAAGCCTGATTGATCGTTTCTCAGGGTTTAACTCCACTGGATAGGGAGCTGTCTGAAGGTTTATCTATGGTGGTCCAAATATATCTGTAATGCATTTGGAGCTGTTAGTGGGGCTGCAAAAAAAATAGAAGTTAATTTTCAGAGAAGTTATTTTAATATATACAGAGCAACAGCGCCCCCGTTTGGTAAAATGATGGTACTTGGGTGTGAATCTTAATTCAAACACATGCAATATTCAAAGGAGCACACAGATGTTAAACTAAACGAAAGGTTTATCTTTAAGTGAATTTACTCATAATTTACAAGCATCTTTGTTGGATTGTGAAGCTATTAAGACAATATGTGTAAAAACTCCTTTATCTTAAAGAAAATTGAGATATTTTTAATACTGTGAAAACAGGGTAAAATGCATCTGCAGAACAAGATAAAATAGTGTCACAGTAAGCTGTACAGAATGCAGTGGGGAGGCAGAGGATTCACCATCCCTCCAAACCATCTCAGCCTTGCCTCTCTAGTTTCCTCTTTAAATTCCCTCTTATTTACTCATTCCTAATCCTGTCCATCCTCATCACTCCCAATAAACATCTTCAGCTCTGTCACCTCCAGCTCTGCCTCCTGTCGTTTTGCCAGTGCCACCATCTCCAAACCGTACATCATAGCAGGTTTCAGTACCATCTTCTAAACCTTCCCTTTCACGCTTGCTGTTATCCTTGTTTCCCCACGCTCTAACCTGCCTGCACTCTTCATTGAATTTGTATGGTTGATACTAGGTATTTAAATTTATCCAAATAAAAGTGAGTTTTAATAGCTGAATCCAAAAAAGAAGAACTAAATCCACAAAGAAGAACAAAAAAAAAAACAATACAACATCAAATCCACACAGCAGCACAGGCAGCATAAGAAAAGGCAGATAGGATTACAAATATTCAAGAAACTGATTGCTGATGGGAAACAGGAGGGAGAGGAATGAAGGTATAGACAGTGAACAGGTGAAAAAAAAGACAAGAAGCAAAACTTCTACAGGACAAAAAAGAAAATAAATCAAACTAATACTGATAACAATAGTGACCAACATGAAGCAAAACTAAAATGCATCACTACAGTGTATAAAGAAAGTAAACACAGCAACCTAAAGGCTTGTAATGTAAGAACTAAGAGCAGCACAATACCGCTATCATTAATTTATTCTTTAGCACAGAGTGAAGGGGTGATAGGTGAAGAGGTGAACAGAGGCTAAGGAGTAGGTGGGGGTGTAGGGGAGAGTGGTAGGGTAGGTGATGGGCGGGGTTGGAGCGATACGATTAAGGAGATGAAGAGGGTGGAGCGAGCTACTGTTGTTTAAACGCTGAGCAATCAGAAGTCTCCTCCACCCTCCCATTGCGATCATGCTTTTTATTTCAGTGTATCAGATGCCAGAACTCATTCTCCTTTACATCATTTTCTTCAACCGGATGCTTTTATTTCTACTTTTAGCTCCTTCTGCTCACTTTTCAAAATTTCAACTTTAATTCAAGTGGTTTTACAGAAGTCTCTGTTTAAGAATGACAGACATTTTTATACAAAGTCCCCAAAGGCTCAAAATTAATTGGACAAACTAATATAATTTTAAATGTATGAACTCTTTTTGGTACTTAAATTAAAATCCTGTGTGGTCAATGACAGCTGTGGGTCTTTGCACATTTAATAACTGAAGAGCGTGCTCTAAGGGGTCGAGATCACTTGGTCATTAAAGAATATCCATTTCTTTGCCTTGAGAAACTTCTGTGCTGCTTTTGCTTTAATTCTGTCATCGTCGACTTTAAATGTCTTCTGTGCTCTTTCCGGCCTTTTGGTGCTGAGCTGGTTGGTGCATTCCTTCTTTCTGAGAATATACCAGGTTTCTTTTAGTTTGTTCAGCCTCCTTCACTTCTATCCACATCTCCTTGGACCTCATATTGAGATTTCCAGTGAACTGCTACCAAATACAAGTCCAACACTTGGAAGCAACTCCATTTCTTGAGACTCATGTGTCATAAAGTAAAAGTCTGGAAAATATATATTTTAATACTAACTGTAAAACATGAACATGTGCATGTACAGTTTATATATATATACAACAAGATTGTACATTTATACACTGCTCAAAAAATAAAGGGAACACTTAAACAACACAATAGAACTCCAAGTGAATCAAACTTCTGTGAAATCAAACTGTCCGCTTAGGAAGCAACACTGATTGAAAATCAATTTCACATGCTGTTGTGCAAATGGAATAGACAACAGATGGAAATTATTGGCAATTACCAAGTAGCATGTAGCATGAGACGGACTCTACAACCCACACAAGTGGATCATGTAGTGCAGCTCATCCAGGATGGCACATCAATGCGAGCTGTGGCAAGAAGGTTTGCTGTGTCTGTCAGTGTAGTGACCAGAGGGTGGAGGCATTACCAGGAGACAGGCCAGTACACCTGGAGATGTGGAGGAGGCCGTAGGAGGGCAACAACCCCCAACAACTGGCGCCCTGTGCTCTTCACAGATGAAAGCAGGTTCACACTGAGCACATGTGACAGACGTGACAGAGTCTGGAGACGTCGTGGAGAGCGATTTGCTGCCTGCAACATCCTTCAGCATGACCGGTTTGGCAGTGGGTCAGTAATGGTGTGGGGTGGCATTTCTTTGGAGGGCTGCACGGCCCTCCATGTGCTCGCCAGAGGTAGCATGACTGCCATTAGGTACCGAGATGAGATACTCAGACCCCTTGTGAGACCATATGCTGGTGCGGTTGGCCCTGGGTTCCTCCTAATGCAGGACAATGCTAGACCTCATGTGGCTGGAGTGTGTCAGCAGTTCCTGCAAGATGAAGGCATTGAAGCTATGGACTGGCCCGCCCGTTCCCCAGACCTGAATCCAATTGAGCACATTTGGGACATCATGTCTCGCTCCATCCACCAACGTCACGTTGCACCACAGACTGTCCAGGAGTTGGCGGATGCTTAAGTCCAGGTCTGGAAGGAGATCCCTCAGGAGACCATCCGCCACCTTATCAGGAGCATGCCCAGGCGTTGTAGGGAGGTCATACAGGCACGTGGAGGCCACACACAATACTGAGCCTCATTTTGACTTGTTTTAAGGACATTACATTAAAGTTGGATCAGCCTATAGTGTGTTTTTCCACTTTAATTTTGTGTGACTCCAAATCCAGGCCTCCATTGGTTAATAAATTTGATTTCTATTGATGATTTTTGTATGATTTTGTTGTCAGCACATTCAACTTTGTACAGAGCAAAGTATTCAATGAGAATATTTCATTCATTCAGATCTAGGATGTGTTATTTGAGTGTTCCCTTTATTTTTTTTGAGCAGTGTATATATATGTGTGTGTGTGTGTGTGTGTGTAGTGTTGCGGCTTTTGTATTTCCGTTGTGGCTTTTGTATTTGACCTGACACCTCTGGGCCACCAGTAGCTTTGTTCACTGGTGTGCAGTCATGTTGGAACAGGAAGGGGCCATCCCCAAATTGTTCCCACAAAGCCGGGAGAATGAAATTGTCCAAAATGTCTTGGTATGCTGAAGCATTACGAGTTCCATTCACTGGAACTAAGTGATTCATCGTTCCAGAGAACACGTCTCCGCTGCTCTAGAGTCCAATGGCGGTGTGTTTTACACCACTGCATCCAACACTTTGCATTATGCTTGGTGATGTAAGACTTGGATGCAGCTGCTCAGCCCTGGAAACCCATTCCATGAAGCTCTCTACACACTGTTCTTGAGCTAATCTAAAGGCCTCATGAAGTTTGGCGGTCTGTTGTGATTGACTCTGCACAAAGTTGGTGACCTCTGTGCACTAAGCACCTCAGCATCCTCTGACCCTGCTCTGTCATTTCATGTGGCTGACCACTTCATGGCTGAGATACTGTCATTCCCAATTGCTGTGGAATATTTAGTAGTGAGTAAATTTCACCACTGGACTTGATGCACAGGTGGCATCCTATCACGGGACCACGCTGGAATTCACTGAGCTCCTGAGAGCGACCCATTCTTTC